>JANIMX020000053.1:3335536-3359727 GCA_024582655.2 Erythroxylum kunthianum
ATTATACCAACAAAAAGAATATTCTTCGTATACAAGATTTTAACTACAACGTTAACAATTGTTACAGACAAAATAATAAATAAAGAGAAAAGGATAATGAATTTCACGCATATTACATCGAAGAGAAAATGATAAAATTATTTTTTTAGATTCCAAGTGACATGATACTTGGTAGATAAGGTAAAGAAATTCTCTATGTCTAGATTCCCAATAAGGCTCTTTACACGTTCAAAGGCATCAATTGAAACAGACAAAGATCTTCTCCCATCAGTTGGTTTATTGACAATCTCTTTTAGTAACGTTTTGGCTCTAACTAAACTAGCAAAAGATACATTGAACATTTTTCCAAATGTAGTATGAAATAGTGAATTGGATGAACCCCATGTATGTTGCGTTTCACTTAAGGGACAAACAGTATAGAACAATCACCTTAATTTTTTCACCGTCTTTAGAAAAATTAAATCCTAAAAACTTAAAAAGCTAAATCAAACATTACAAGGAACCCAAATTCGAATACATGCATATCCGATTGAATGGCTCCCTCATTGTCACAACGAACAAACATAGTTATTGCAATCGACGACTTTTTCAAAACTATCGATTTGCCTAATCTTGTATGGATCATTGGGACATTGCCACTGCCTCTATTTTCATCTACCTTCTCTAAAAGATTCAAGCAAGCTTTACACAACACATAGTATATATAATCACACATTCATCTAATAGCTTCTTAATATAAAATGAGATATAGAAATAAAGAAAGAGAATTAAGTCGATGAGACTTTAGTGAACATATTTGTTGTGCATTGATTTGTTCTTCAGCATGGAGAATTTTGCCAAATATCTCCCTCTGGAGCTCTTTTCCGGCATCGAAAAATATCTGTCATTTCGACATTTTGCGATGAATTTATGTTAACGGTTTTTTTTTAAAACGCAATAGAAACAAAAACAGGTCACATATATAATCAATATAAAAGCAGAGTATATAATTAAATAAAGAAACCAAAAAAAATTATATAAATTCATATGCAATTAACAAAATATTCACATAAGAAGCAAAGATCATCAAAACTTAATTTTTTTAGCTAGCTAAAAATTCCCTATACATGCACATTCTAAGTTTGCCACTGACCCTTAAAAATTAAGCTGACATACCAATTTTGAATTCAACCAAAGAATGAAATTGAGCATGCTAAAAATATGAAGCATGAACCCACCTCAAAAGTTACATGTACAAATAGTGAGTTTTAAACATACCTCTTAATTTTGAAGTAAGAACTATTAGATTTAATTCAATGTATGTTTTCGTTGTTATAAGCTTCAGCACCTCCTGTATTTTACAATCAAGATTAATAACTTTCTGACCACTTTAATCCTCAAGATCGGACAGATTTTCCAAGTGTAGTCGTTAGTCCTTTATGTTGAAGAAGCCAAGTGTACGTTGGCATTAATTCCCACGTTGAAACTCGTTTCTTGAAGCCCCCCCTTTAATGACTAAGTTATTGTCTCAAAACAGTGAGAACTTCGTGTGTAGATCTTCATGAATGACTTCCGACCATCCGACCATCTTAAGCTACATTGGCTTGGTGGATTATTCATTTTATTCTTAAAGTGTTCATCATGCAAATCAAAGAAATTTTGTATATAATTTTGAAGCATTATATATAAAAAAAAAAGAAAAATATCAATAAATTATACCAACAAAAAGAATATTCTTCGTATATAAGATTTTAACTACAACTTTAACAATTCTTATAGACAACAAAAATAACAACACTCAGTAGAAATTTGGCTAATATGCGTGGTCTGGAGAGGCTCAGTAGTACGCAGTCTTACCTATAACTAATAGAGAGGTTGTTTCCAAATTAACAATTCTTATAGACAAAACAATAAATAAAAAGAAAATAATAATAAATTTCACGCCTATTCCAACGAAGAGAAAATGATACAATTATTTTTCTAGATTCCGAGTGACATAAGACTCAGTAGATAAGGTAAACAAATTTCCTATGTCTTGATTCTTAAGAAGGCTCCTTGCACTTTTAAAGGCATCAGTTGAAACATACAAAGATCTTCCCCCTGGAGTTGGTTTATTGACAGCATCTTCCAACAACTTCTTGGCTCTAACTAAACTAGCAGAAGATACATTGAACGATTTCCCAAATGTAGTATGGAACAGTAAATTAGATGAACCCTGCGTAGTATGTATTTCACCTAAGGAACAAATAATATAAAACAATCACCTTAATTTCTTCACAATCCTTAGAAAAATTAAGTCCTAAAAACTTAAAAAGTTAAATCGAACGGTACAAGGAACCCAAATTTGAACACATACATATACTCGATTAAATGACTCCATTATCGTCACAACGAACAGACATAGATTTTGCAATCGACGATTGTTTCAAAACTACCGATTTGCCTAATTCTGTACGAACCATCAGGACTTCGCTACCATCTCCATTTTCATCTACGTTCTCTAGAAGATTCGAGCAAGCTTTACACAACACATAGTATATACAATCACACATTCATCTAATAGCTTCTTAACATAAATGAGATATATAGAGAATAAAGAAAGAGAGCTAAGTCGAATGAGACTAAAAACCTTGAAGAAGAAGATCGGTCATTGAAGGCAAGCAGTGATTAGAGTTTAATGTACAGATTTGTTGTGCACCGATTTGTTCTTCAGCAGGGAGGATTCTGCCAGATACCTCCCACTAGAGCTCTTTTCTGGCATTGAAAAATATCTGCCACATTGACATTTCGCGATGAATTTATTTTAACGATTTTATTCTGAAAACGCAATAGAAACAAAAAACAAGTCATAGATATAATCAATATAGAAGCTGAGTGTACAATTAAATAAGGAACAAATATATGAAGTTATATCCAATTAACAAAATATTCACAAAAGAGCCAAAGATCATCGAAACTTAATTTTTTAGCCAGCGAAAAATTCCCTACCCATGCACATTCTAAGTTTGTCACTCACCTTTAAAGATTAAGTTGACATAGCTAAAAATTCTCTACACATGCACATTCTAAGTTTGTCACTCACCCTTAAAGATTAAGTTGACATACCAAGTTTGAATGCTACCAAAGAATAAAATTGATGTTGAATTAATTTTGCAATTAATTTATGTGGATTAGCATTAATTATTAATTAGTCCAAATACATAATTAATTAAGTAATTAGTCTTGGCCCAACACTAAACCTTAAGTGAATTGGGTCCTAGTGAATTGTGAATAATCTGTGATAGGCCGGATTACTCACAAGCCCGTTGGGTAGAGGCCCCAACTTGCAGCCCATTGTGTAGTCAGTTAGTTTTCTATCACAACACTTACTTAAGAGAAAGATATTTAATTAAACACTAACTCTACCTAATAAATAGAGGTTTATGATCTCTTCTTTAAGTACGTGAAATATATACTATCTTTCTGAGTTATATTGGCTGAGAATACAAGTTGAAGTCCTCACGTTTTGGTAATTATTTTTTTTTCTGACGTCAATTATTTTGAGTTTATTTTGAAGCCAGATTCGTCGTGTTTTCAATTGGAGCATATTGTCAAACATCAAACATGGATACCATGAGTTCGTCTGGAGGTAAGTACCGCTATAGATTTTAATTGTATGTGATAATATCTCAACTCATTGAATTTGTTTTAGCATTAGACACCTAAGGAAAATCATGATGCGGAAAAGTAAAACACTGGCAAGGGACAGAGTTCTCTTCTGCAGTAAGGAAGTGGGGTAATTTATTAGCAATCAATATAGTTTAATACAGAGGTTTAAAGCGAAGGAAGGGCTTAGATTGCTAAAACAATTGGTTTAATTGATACTGTATTAGATCCACCACAACTTAAAATAGATCATTATATGCATGGATCTCTGCTGTGTCCTTCAATTTCATGACATACACTTTATCAGTTAATGAGTTCAGTAAAACCTCAACCCTTGTTGGAGTAATTTCTTTTGTAAACTGTATATGTTTAATTAATTTCCTAAAATGAAAATCTAGAATTAGGTTTAGTAAAAACGTCCAACGTAAACTCAATTCGATTTGATTTGAAATTAAGAGGTAAAGTTTAACTTCTCTGTTCGAGTTCAAGTTCGAATTTAGGTTTAGTACAAAAAACATTTCAAATTTAGATTAGATTTTACTCCTAAAAGTATTCGACTTGAATCTAATATAACCTAGTTCAAATTTGAATTTTTATTATTTTTCTTTGATGGGTTCGAACTTTTCGAGCAAGGCATGATTTAATTTAAAATTCAAACTTTGGCCTATAAATAAAATTAGGGTTTGAATTTTATGAAATTTAACTCTTAAGTCAGACTATTTTCATCTTAAGTGGAATATTTTCAACTATTTATTTATTTGGGTTGATAAAAACATATAAATTATTCAGATCTAATGAAAGGAACTTTACATGTTGAGTAAAGTTATAACTAGTCCAAAATTTGATCCCATAAAGAATGAACAGCTGTTAATTTTTCTTTGCTACTGAGTCTGGATCCAAAAAGCATAGGGAAGCTGCATTGGATTTGCACAGAAGAAAACTAAAGCTTGGAAGTTGAATTTTATCGGAATTGGTTTGTGTTTTTCCTCGCTGCTACAGAGCTAAAGGCCTATCGTCTGTTTGATATGATTTATAATGATAAAGTTGGGTTATGAATTTCAACCTATTCGCACTTATAATACAAGCATACGTGCCTATGATGTTGACTTGCCTGATTACTATTCAAGACAATAATAATGTTTAAATAATAGAAGTAGACAGTTACCTTTGCAACTATTGCTACAAGAAGCAAACAAATCTTTAACCCCACGTCAAAGACCTTCAAGCCACTCGCAACTTTGAAGGTCCTGCCCTCATTAGGAAGATTTTCCCACAAGACTTAATTTGTACTACTGTAAGTCTTTAAGGAATATTTATTTCTAAGCCATTGCTTGTGAGTTATTCCCTTCTCTCACTATCTCCAAACTATCCAACCATGAAAGGGATGGATATTTTCTGTGCTTCACCAGCTTCAACAGCAATATGCTCCAGCATAGACCAGAAGTTCATGGTCCGCAAGGCCACTAGACCCGTTGACCGCCCCACCTCAATACTTTATACTCCTTGTTCTTCTCATGAATTGCCCATTGATCCCAGGATCCTTTATGAAAAGATCAAAAAGAGTAGTTCTGATAAGCAGAGTGGCTGTTTACATACGAAAAGCTTTGCAGCTGGTACTAGAGATGGCAATAATTCAACTAAACAATGTGAGTTACGTAGAAAAAATGATGCGCATAGTCCTTCAAGGTATCGTCTTAGAGATAATGATACTCCATACATAGATTGGATTTCTGATTCTGATCAGGTCTCAGCATTGGTTCCTAGTCATCATGCAAAGCCCAGTCAGAGAAGTCCAAGTTACTGTCAATCTCCTGCTTTGAGATCTTCCTCATTAGCACGCTCTCGTGATTTAAGTTATAGGTCTAGTTATGTTTCTGCACTGATTCCTGATAAAGAATCAAAGTTGAAGCATAGAATCTCAAATAAGTCTCCTGCTTTCACATCATCTTCCTCGGCTCGCTCACACGACCAGGTTAATTTCTTCCTAATCTCATCCAAGAATACAGACAATTTTTCTCATTATGATTGGTATATATTTTTTATGACAAAATTTTGCAGGTTGTAGTTTTGAGGGTGTCAATCCACTGCAAGGGTTGTGAAGGAAAAGTGAGAAAACATATATCAAAAATGGAAGGTAAGCTTCCAGTCTCGCGTTTTAGTGTCCAGAACTGTTTGTTTAGCGGCAGAAACACATCATTATGTTAAATCAAATTTATGTTAAGTTTCCATTATTAGTTCCTTAAGCCTCCAGAAAATAGCTGAACTCATGAGATTCTTTGTTTTCATTAAGGAACATCAGGAGTAGATGATGATAGTGATTTCCATTTTTTTAATGCAGGAGTGACATCATTTACTGTAGATTTGGCTGCAAAGAAAGTTACAGTCATAGGGGACGTGACCCCTTTAGGCGTGCTGGCAAGTGTGTCCAAGGTTAAGAGTGCTCAACTTTGGCCTTCTTCACCAACATGACCATCATCTATAATGTCTCCATCTCCTAGCTGCTCTACCTAACATTTTATACTACTAGTCTACTGTTAGAGCATGCATCTATAACAGTACAACTATTTTTCTTTGTTTTCTTGCTGTTGTCCTCTACGTCACATACTTAATCCCTGACAGTGTTGTATCACTAATATTTATTTCAATCATCATGTCTAGTATGTAATGTATGTGTGGAAGTCTCAGTTTGTGATCAGACATTGTAGATTTGGGTGGTTTTTTATTGGATTAATATGTTAATCCAATAAAAAATACATATTTTGTTATAATTTGATAACTTTTGGTGTACTTTTATTGGATTAATCTATCTTACCAAATTTACGTATTGTCTGTTGTACAATGAAGATCTTATAAGACAGCAAGGATTTCGAGTTACCGTTTAATGTGTTTTAAATCCTTATAAGGTAGCACAATCTTCATCTGTCCTAATAATGATGCACTATAAGTACAGAGGACAACTTTACAGAAGTTGTCTGAACGTTGTTGGCCGCATAATAGCATGATAGCGAAAGAACCACAGCATGCACCATGATAGCCTGTCAACGCATGAGAATTTAAGCTCGAGGTCCAGGCGGGTCTAAGGATACTCCACTTTGCCCTTTCGGTTATCTTCTTATCTATTTCGATTTTGCAGTGCTTTCGAAGTCAATATGACTTTTTTTTAAGTATACAAGTTAGTTCGATAAAAAATAAAAAGACCTAGAAATTATAGGCTGATAAGATAAACATCAATGGCAGAATTGGAATCTGAGGAATTAAACTACATACCTTACTATCTGAACGCAAGATTATTTAATTTTCAGTGTTTATATTATTGCATATATCCTTATTATGCAAATGAATGAAATTAAAGTATATTTATGACCTGATTTGAGAGTGAGTTGTTGCTAATTGAAGAAAGTTGAGATTTCACCTAAAATTAATTAGCAATAAGAAAAGCCGCCCAACTTTTTATAAACTCAAACTTGGTCCCTTAACGTAGGACAATTATTCTCAACTCAACTTGCACGTGTGACGAATTTTCAATTCTAACACGTAGACAACATACATTAAGTAAAGTAAAAGTACGTGTGACCGTTGGACCTAATACGTAAAATTTTGCTATGATATCATAAAAAAGTTAAGATTTCATTCCAAAATTAATTGACAAAAAAGGGAAGTAGTATAATTCCTTATAAACTCATGTTTGATTCCTTAACATGGGATAAATACTTTCAATACGTCCCGCTAGGTTTTTCTTTAGTAGAAAATTGCCAATTGACGTTGGGTGTAACCTAACTTCTTTCACTAATTATCGGCTTTTCCTTTGGTGGGAGCATGTGGTCCAACACAAGGACAAAATGATGGCACAACAAAAGTCCATCCCAGATTTTCTAATTTAAACACTAAGGGCATGTTTGGTTGATAGGAATAGCAATTCTATTCCTAGTCTATTCTTAAAATAATTCTATTCAGAATACCTAATCTTCAGATTAGGTATCGTTCATTTTACAGAATAGTTAAAGACAACCAGACGTTGTCTTTAGCTATTCTTGGAATACAATTCGTTTGGAAGACTGATTTATCCTCCAGCCTTTCGTTACTCTCACCGCACTCCATCGTTGTCACTGCCAGTCGTTGCTCACCGCCCTTCCTCACTGTCACCGCTTCGTCGCTCTCACCACAAGTCGTCGCTCTCACCGCCCTCTGCGTTCGCTTGTCTGCCCATTTCTTTTATCCTTTTTTTCCCCCTCTGTAGCGTCTGTCTGTTGCCTATATTTCTATCTTAGACTAAATCTTTATGTTATTTCTATGTTCATAACTACCAATCCTATGGTATTCACAACGGAAAAAATGAATAGGATGGGTTGTCAGCACATTACTAGCTGGTGCCACTGTTGGATCATTTACTGGTGGAGCATTGGCTGACAAGTTTGGCAGAACGAGGACCTTTCAATTAGATGCAATTCCTCTCGCAGTTGGAACAATCCTTTGGTTTACTCTCTACTGTTTCTTTTTCTGCTACAACTTTTCATGCTACAACAAAACTAATATTTCAGTTTATCTCTGATTTCAGTGCTACAGCCCAGAGTGTACAAACTATGATAATTGGTCGACTACTTGCTGGTATTGGAATTGGTATATCTTCTGCTATCGTGCCACTTTACATCTCAGAGGTGTTTTCAACTTCACTCTTGCAACCTCAATGTGCTTGGTGGTAAAAATTTCTAAGACGGGATTATCTAATGCTCATTATTCTATTCAGATATCTCCAACTGAAATCCGTGGTGCACTTGGGTCTGTAAATCAACTTTTCATATGTATTGGGATTCTCCTGGCATTGGTGGCCGGATTACCATTAGCAGGAAACCCTATATGGTAAGTGAAAGTTTTGGTTCTTTTTCTTTCATCCTGCATCCACGGTTTTTCATTATGTCCATGTTCAGGTATCTTATGTTTGATCAATCTGAAGAAAATATTAGCATTCTAAAACATTTAAATGCAAACACATGTAAGTTAGTGTATGCAAGATGACATCTCATTAATGATTTGACCACTTTGTATCTTTACATTTCACTTTTCTTCTTTTTATTATCTTATGCATGAGAGAAAAGAATGCATTGTAGACTCTACTTAAAATGTCTGTGTGAATTGGACAAAACTTTCACCACACTAGTAATTGATGAGTGTGGAACAGGTAAAATATACAGTCATATTGGTTCTCTAGTTCTGCTCATAAAGCTCTCACAAAATAGGATCTCTTTTAACTGCCCAAGTGAAAAGTTGAAACAACCAATTCGATTAACAACTTCAGTCAAGGACTTGGAAGCTGGGATCACAAATCTCATTGAAATTTGTAATTCCTTCACTGGCATGATATTTGGGCACAGCACATACCCATTCGCAAGTTCTCCAATTTGAGAGTGGCAAGGCTTTTTATAGCTGGCAGAAGTTGAAATAGGGGGGGTCCTTGGATTGTTTTAAATATCTAGGAGGGACAAAACATATATGTAAACTATTTAGAAGTGGCATGTTGACAAAAAGTGACCTGCTGAAGGTCAAGCAGATTGAAGCACCAGCTATTAAGATGTAAATTTATGAGATTCTGAATTGTTGAATTTTTATCTCTCAGATTGATGTTGATTTTGTTGGAGATAGTTGGTGAATAGACAGGGTAACCTAGCCAGGGCATGTAATCCTTTTCATTTCCTCTTTGAAGCTTAAGGACTGTCATGCCTGTTGAAAGTATACTGAGGAAAGGATAACTAAAGTTGAACAACTCCTATGTTCCTTTCATCAGTCTCTGAAAGCTTCAGAGTCATGCAGTGCAATTGTAGGAAAGGATTAAACAGTGTTTAGTGACGCATGCCCTTAGGACATAAAATAAGTGTTTCTGTAGGCCTTCCTTCCTTCTTAGAGTGTTCCATGTAAAAGCTTTTTCTCCTCTACTTTGGGCAGATATTTAACCGTTGTAGATTATCCTTCAAATTTGATGTGTGGCGTTATTGTGAATTCGTGTCTAACTAAGGAGGATGTAGAATACTAGAAATTGTAATTGCACAAGATGTGTTTCCCTTGTTGAAGGAAATAGTTAGAAAGAAAGAGTTGTTACAGAAAGATGCTTTTAGGGGCGTATTCTATTTTACAGAATCAAAATGATATATATCTTTAACAGTAGAACACTTAGCTATCCATTTTAAATTGTGATAAGCACCTTTAACATTCATTGCTGGATAATTTTTGCTTTAATAACGTGGATTTGAAAATACATGTTTTTCCAAAATATCAATGATGTATGTGGAATGCCCAGTTGAGCTGTTAGGAATCTTACTTCTCTTTACTGGCTATTCCTAGATTGAATGATCAGTTGAAATGCTATTGAGTAGGGGTGTCTTCTATGATGAATTTTATTTTATTTTTTAACCCGGTCATTATATGTAATCTCAATCATATTGTTTCCTTTAGGTGGAGGACGATGTTTGGTGTTGCAGCTGTACCAGCAATTCTATTAGCAGTGGGAATGGCGTTTTCTCCAGAAAGCCCTCGGTGGCTTTTTCAGGTTTCTCTGAGATTATTCCTGATATTTTATAATATATGCATTTTGACCCCGATTTGAGCTGTGTTTTTCTATATTGTCTGTGGATTTGTCAATGAGGGTTCTTGTAGCAAGGAAAACTAGCTGAAGCAGAAAAGTCCATAAAGATCCTTTATGGTAAAGAACGAGTTGCTGGAGTAATGACTGATTTGTCAATTGCTGGTCAAGGTTCTGAGGAGGCAGAAGCCGGATGGTTTGATCTGTTTAGCAGTCGCTATTGGAAAGGTACTGGAAAAGTCAGGAAACTGACTGTAAAATGCGATTATGCTGATCTTTATGCTACTTCAAAGTCCAAAACATTCCAATATTCTGATACTAGTGAGAAGTACGTACTTGGTTGGTTGTGCTGCATCTGAATATTTTTAACTTCTCGGTTTAAATGGGACCTGCCATTTCCCACGTCTTCTCCTTCTTTTGAGTTTGAAGATGGGACTTTGTGCCTTCGATGGGCTGAAACTAACCACTGGGGACGCTCTTAAGTTACAGGAGTCATTTGCTGTTGATAGTATTAGGTTGACATGATTGTAAAGGTGCAAAAACAATTTACCAATAATTACTCTCCATCACCAACCACCGGTGGAGCTAATCGGGGTTTGATGATTAATGGGAGTAAAGGCTTGGAACTTCTATGTTTTTCTGCACCAGAATTCATGTTGTGCTTTTTTAACATTAAAGGTTTATTATGTCATAATTCCATTGTAAATCTATAAACTGATATTATTGCTTATATTAAAGAGTCCTTACAAATTTCATATACTGATATTATTGCTTACATCAACTTCAAAGTATCAATGGTAATTATCTTTTTCTAATCTTGTTTACTTTGATGCAGTTGTTAGTGTTGGAGTAGCACTTTTCTTTTTCCAACAGATGGCTGGAATAAACGCTGTTGTCTACTATTCAACAGCTGTTTTTCGAAGTGTTGGGATCGTATCTGACGTTGCAGCAAGTGCTCTTGTTGGTGCATCAAATGTTTTCGGTAATGTTGTAACTTCTTTTGCAATACATAAATCTGAAACCAGTTCTTCTTCATAACTTGTTATTTTGCAATCAATTTCAGGGACGACCATTGCATCGTCTCTAATGGACAAACAGGGGAGGAAAAGTCTTCTCATCACAAGCTTTTGTGGAATGGTAGGAATGTTTTTGGTGCAAAATTTGTTGACTTGATTTAAAGAATATTGACATTATTTTTTATTTAAATCATTAGTTTAGGATTGCTTCAGCTGTCAAATTTGTTGGGCTTTTAAAAAATTCTGGTTGATTGTGCTATCTAAAAATGTAGATTTTGGTATTGAAGGACTACAGAGTAGTTTGTTCAGTGTTTGCTTATGCAGTATGCATATAAAGATTCTGTGAAATTATTTGTACCTTGGGATGTAGTTCTTTCTTCTGAATTTTTTTTTAATGATATGGCACTGATCAGAATTGTTAAATTCATCGATATGCCTTGGTTTGGCCTTGGCCTCTCTGTTTTGTGATGCCTTTCATGTCAACTATGTCTTAGCATGCCAGTCATTTTGCAGCTTCTTCTATTTAATACTAGATATTGACCTCTGGTGTCTTTACTTGCAAAGGCTGCTTCAATGTTGTTGCTGTCCTTGTCCTTGACTTGGAAGGTCCTGGCACCATATTCTGGAACCCTTGCTGTTCTTGGCACCGTTTGGTAAGTTGAACAAATATTTTTCACAGATTGGTGAAGCTGTTTCTTTTTCATCAATAATTCACGTGTAACGGAAATCTGGGAGCCCTTGATGCCAGTTGAGCTATAAAGTTTCCCCACTCCAGCACCATATGATTCCTTTATCCACGTTGATTTTTAATTGTACTATTATATTGTCATAAATGCAGCTATGTGTTGTCCTTTTCCCTTGGTGCCGGTCCTGTTCCAGCCCTTCTTCTGCCAGAGATATTTGCCTCTCGGATCCGAGCAAAAGCAGTTGCCTTATCCTTGGGCATGCATTGGGTAAGTACTAAGAGATACAAGCTTTTGTTAGTGGTTTCCTTCATGTGCGATAGGGATGTGTTATTTCTAACGTTTTGATCACCCTTAAAATCAAAACCACTTTTAGGTGAAGAGGAAAAGAAAGAAAATTCATGAAATAAGTTGTTGACATATAAGTTAGATGAATCAGAATTTTATGAAAATTCTTACTTTAATTAGAAAACATATCATCGAGTGTTGAAGAATAATGATGGCCTTGGTTTTTAATGGTTTAACAGATCTCCAATTTCGTCATCGGCCTTTATTTCTTGAGCTTTGTAAACAAGTTTGGAATCAGCTCTGTGTATTTGGGATTTTCAGCCATCTGTCTCCTTGGTGTATTGTACATAGCAGGTAATGTTGTCGAAACAAAGGGGCGATCATTGGAAGAAATAGAGCGTGCTCTGAACCCGACCATCTAATATGGATATTGGTCGAAAATGCTTGTGATAATAATCTAATAACAGCTTACCTTTAGTGAGCTTAGGAGAGCTTATGTCGGTGTTTTTAGCTTTTGTTTTATATATATATATATATGCTTTCCAATATTCACTTCTTCAGCCCACGGATGACTTGTTTTGGGGTTTTCCCTCGTTTTGCTGTCAACTTGTTCAATGTTAATGATGGCTGTAACCAGCTTGAGTGAAACTGCCCGTCTTTGTTTTAAAATTAACATTTTACTTTAGTTCAAAACACATCATACAATTCTAGAGTGAAAACGATAATACAGTACCCTCGCCCCATCGATGGTATTTGTTTGGTATGTGGTATCCCAACATCCAGAGAAAGACTGAACTACTAAATGCTAGGGACTATCTTCAAAACCTAGCAAAACGTCAAGAGGCCAAAGAAGCTGCAGCTGGCATAATCTTTATCTACATGTTGGCTTTCCTTTCCCACCTTTCCTTTGTGTCGAGCCTGTGAATGATGCCCACATGTATGAGATAGATAAAAATTGTATCAGACGCAGCTCAAAGGTAAACACTACACCTGTTCCTCAATACAAAAGAAAAGTATGCTCACATATACTGAAATACAAAGCAAAAGAACAGCTTCTTCGACTCTTAAATACCACTATAACACTAATTCAAACGCCTTCATCCCAATGTGAACATATATTTCACTTGTTGGGCACTTCCAATGTGTTCCATCCACTTACTGTGAGATGCAATAACAAACAAGGAATGCAGTTATAACATCCAGTAGAAATCCCGCTAGTGCTCACGGTCTGGGTTGGAATGCAGTCGTAAAGAAAGAATATATACGAAAAAAGTTATCATTCTGGGAACATAAATTATCTGGCTACAAGTAATATTCTTTCGAAAGTGTAAAACTGTTTCGTTATTTACTCTCTGAAAATTGGCAGTGAGTTTCTCATGTGTTCTCACAAATTTGGCTGTTCCTTGTGCGACTTTCTTAGACCAAAGGAATTATTGCACTTCTTACATTACCCATCTCAGATCCTGTGGTACCCTGTTTGATATAGATATTAATAACAACAGTTTCATTTGTCTGATAGGAAAGGCAGCATGTGCGCATCAAGAATGCATTTACACTAGAATACTCAGATATTCACACTTGCACATTGTATGCATGAGCATCAATAGCCAGCTGATAACAGAAAACGTACCCCCAATGTAATTTATGTCGCGTCTTTGGTGCATGATATTCTTTTCGGATGTCTTGGCTTGCAAACAAATTTTGATCAGTTCTACTCAAGTTAGCTGTACCCAAGTCTTCAGTTAATGGATTTGAGTCCTCATTATCTAAATCTTTATGGTGTCCATAAACAGATTTGTCTTTTGCATCTGAAAAGGTATACAAAGATGTCAGATAACTAGTAGCAAGCCTTGCACTAGATGTGGCCATTTATTGATAAGTTACCTTTTATTTTCTTATAATTCTTTGATTTGATTTTTAAGCGCCTCTTGTGTAGTTCCTATAAAAGAAAAGGATTCAAATTAATGGAAAATTTTGTTTCACTTATATAGGGTCAAACAAGAGGAAGTCATACATTCAACGACCAAAGTCAGATCTATCATAAGCATTTCCAATCATTCCAGAAACTATTTATATTCCAAGTAACACCATCAAGTGGATCAAGTTCAAATCTTCAAGGACTGGCAACTGAAAAAGTATCATGAACAAGCTATACAAGAAGACTTGATAAAACTAACTAAATTGTAGAATGCAACAGCATCAAATAGAGTCAAGCATGAGTAAGCCATTATATTTATACAACAGTCAATGACAAAAAAGTCAAATCTAGCATAATAATTTTGCAAGTAACTTCTTAAGAGAATCAAGTTCAAATCTTAAAGGGTTGGCAATGCTGAAAAGCAAATCTAGACAAACTTTGTAAGACTTCCTAGTTTGCCCAATACCAAAGTAGTTGCACATTGTTTCCAAGCTTAATGAATAGAAATATAGATGTCAATGTGTAGATGTATTGGCTTAAGCAGAAATAATAGGTAAAATGTGGTGGCCATAAACATAGGGAGAAGGAGATGTCAACCCCTAAGAACTTGAACTACATCTTACAGAGAACATTAAAGAACATACCAATTTAAAAATCACAAGACACTTGAAAATAACCACCTATGTTTCATAATATGGGTTAAAATAGATGATCCATAGTTTGATGCTAACAGAAACTTATTAGTCAAACAACAAACAACCAGAGCCCTACATCTTAACTATGCCAAGATCAGAAAGCTCGTGCTTGACGACCCAGAAAGAAATTCAAAGCCTAAGAACAATTATCATAGTTACTAACTCCCAATTCAGATTACAAAATCCAAAGATTCCTAGTCGCAATCTGTTATAGGAGGTTGAGTTAGAGAATTGATGAAAGGAAGAAGACGATGAACAGGGGGATGCTTAAGGAGAATAAGCAATGACGTTGTCAAGGAGTGAGATAGCTAAAGTAAAAATGATGAAGCTTGTTTTAATGAACTTAGAGTGACACGTATAATACAATGAATGGTTAGATGTAATGCCTGGGAAGGTAGTTAAAACCATGTAACAGAAAACAACAAGTTTTTCAACTAATAACAAATACCTTTTCTCTCTCTACTTTCTTCCCTCTTGTCTCTACTGTTAGTTCTTCTTTAATTACTAATTGCAATTAGGGTTTCCAACAATCACCTATCAAAGTGGTATCAGAGTTCATGAATCATTGGAGATGACAAAAGGCACACGCTCCCATTATTTGAAGAGGCTGGAGGAAAATATGAAGCTACAGATGCAGGAAATGGAGTTGCGGTACCAAAAAGGATTATAGGAACTTAAGAAGTGGTTGATGCAGATGATGAAGAGAGTCAACCAAAGGGATCAGGAGGATAATGGGGGTGATCGGAGAGCACTAGAAGTTGGCAGTGGAGGAATCTATGGGGATTACTCGTATTCCATACCTACCAAGTCTACAAAGATAGATTTTCCAATATTCAAGGGTAAATGACTTGAGGAATTGGGTATACAAATGTGAACAATTTTTCTACTTCAACAAAGCACCTCCCGAAATGAAAGGAGTGGCAACCATGTATTTGGAAGGAGAAGCATTGGCAAGTCATCAATTGTACATGAGGAATAGGCTAATAGTTGAAGAAAATATTTATTGGCTTTGGAGCAGAGGCTTGGGGAAAATGTGTTTGAAGATCCTATTAGAGATTTGGAGTTGAGGCATGATGGGAATGTTAAGGAGTGCTGTGCTAAATTTGATCTCCTATCTCATAAACCAATATGGTAAGTCTGTTTTTTAAAGGGTCTCAAACTTAAGATAGAATATCTGGTGAAGATTTGGGCACCAAGAAGTTTGCAACAGGCATATGCCCCAACCAAGAAACATGAATTAGTAGCTCAAAGGTGTTACGGGGCTGATAAGGGTGGCATAAGAAGCTTTGGAGTGGGTTGTGGCTAGCAATTTGGACATAAATCAGGAACAGGAATATTGCCATGACCTATAGGAGGAAATTAGATCAAAAATGGTGAACAAAGATCAACAAAAATTACTAGCAGTAAAGAGTTGAAGGGAAAGCGAGCTAAACATTTGTGCTTTTGGTGTGACCCAATCTATAACCTTCATTAACAGATTCATTTTAAGGATTTGGACCGTCACTTCTCTGAAAGCATGTTTTTTTCTCCCTCCTCCCAGTAACAACGAAGGAATCCATAAAAACTTGAGATCGGACACCACAATAGGATATTGAACAACTAGCAATTTCATTACAGGCGATGGCTGGTACAACCTCTTCTAACTTTCAACAAATGAAGGTAGTAAGATGATATAAAGGAAAAATCATTCATATATTGGTGGATGAGGGTAGTACACATAATTTTGTGGATAGAAAATTGATGAATGCAGCCGAAAATGGCACAGAAGAGATAGATCCATTGATGTTTGTGGTGGGAAGAGGATTACAACTTCAATGTAATCAAAGATGTAAGAAGTTCACTTGGATAATAAGCAAGCAGGAGTTTAGTACAGATGCATTGGTCATTGGCATTGGAGGTAGTGATATGGTATTGGGGTGCAATGGTTGTCTACTCTCAATGATATAGTGTGTAATTTTAACACTAGTGTGATGACATTTAATTGGAAAGGCAAATCAGTTGGGCTGAAAAGCGGAGGGAACGCGATAATCACTGAAGTAAAAGGAGGGAATGTAGAAAAGGACTGGAAGAAAACGACGTGATATGCTAGTTCTTGTTATTACCACAAAATACAGGAAGTGGGAAACAGATCCACAAATGAATCGTAATACGATGAGTGTGATTCAGCCTAGTTTATTGTTGGAGCAACAAAAGGAAGAGCTGCAATAGGTGTTGTTGGAATATGACAATGTTTTCACAGAACCCACAGGTTACCACCTACCAGAGAACATGACCACAAAATCCAATTGAAAAATGGAGTGGAGGCGGTGAACTTAAAGCCTTACAGATATGTTGGTCTGCAAAAACAAGTTGTACAGGAATTGGTGGAAGAGATGTTAAACCAAGGAATCCAAAAAAGTATAAGTTCCTTTGTTTCTCTTATTATTCTAGATGGTACATGGAGGTTTTGTGTCAATTATAGAGCCTTGAATAAATGTACTATTAAAGATAATTTTTTCATACCATTGATTGGGGATTTGTTGGATGAATTTAGTGGGGCTAAATACTTCAGAAAATTGGATTTAAGGGCTAGATACCATCACATCAGGATGAATCTCAATGATATCCACAAAACAATATTCAAAACTCATCAAGGTCACTATGAATTCTTGGTGATAACATTTGGATTGACTAAGGCTCCAACAAACTTTCAAAGCTTTATGAATGCAACTTTCCAAGATTATTTGAGTAAATTGGTATTTGTTTTCTTTGATGACATATTAGTGTATAGCAGAGAATGCAAACAACACATGATTCACCTAAGGAAGGTCTTACAAAAGTTGAGACACCAGCAATTATATGTTAAAAAGTTGAAGTGTTCTTTTGCCTCTAGAGAAGTGGAGTACCTTAGCCATCAACACTGATGGAGTGTCCATTGATCCTAAGAAAATCCAGGCCATCAAAGAGTGGCCAGAACCTAAGACATTGAAGCAACTTAGAAGTTTTCTTGGATTATCAAGGTATTATTGACAATTCATTAAAGGATATGGTTAGATTTCCAAACGTTTAACTCAGTTGTTAAGCAAAAATGATTTCCATTGGACGAGGAAAGCTACAGCAACCTTCAAACAGCTTCGAGAAGCATTGATGAGTGCACCAGTGTTGGCTATCCCTAATTTTGACGAACTTTTAGTTATTGAAGCATAAGGCTCTGGAGAAGGACATCTCTTCGCGTATTTCAGCAAAACATTATCCCAAATATACATTAATTCGTCAACATATGAGAAGGAATTATTATCTCTAGTATTGGCGATCAAGCATTGGTCTAATTATGTCACTGGTAGGAAATTTGTGGTGTAGACAAATCACAGAAGCTTGTTCTATCTTTTAGAACAAAAGATCAGAACCTCATTTCAACAAATGTGGTTGCCGAAGCTTTAGGGATTTGATTTTGAGATTAAGCATAAAAAAATGTTGATAACGAGGCTACGAATGCTCTTTCTCGATCTTCTAGTGTTGAATTATGTTCCTTGGTGATTGTGGATATTCATATTGATCTTCTGAAGAGCATCAAATTGAGTTGGTAGTAGGAAAAACCTCAACAAGATATCATTTCTCAACTACAACAAAATATTTGCCTAAAGTCTTCTTATAGTTGGATCAACAACACTTTGTAATGGAGAGGATGCTTAGTAGTGGGATCAAATCCTACGTTAAGAACAATGTTTAAAAACCCAACCAGTTCGGCCGATTTAACTGTAAAAATCTTGAACCGTCTGATTTTTCGGTTTGGTTTTTAATTTTCTAATTCGATTTATTGTAATAACTCTTGTTGTTAAAAATCAATCAATTTATTAATTAATTGGTAAATTTTTGTAAATTAATAAGTTCTTATAAATTAATTAATCTTCATTTAACAATATCTTTTTTCAATTAAACTTCAAATTTTTTGATAGGTAAGAACAATCTCTTTCAATCATATTTCAAAATTTTTAATTTTATTTAATCTTTAGACGATTTTATGATAGTCTAATACCGTTTGAACCTTTTAAACTTTAAACCTCTTGTCTTACTGGTTTAATTTCTGTTCCGATTTTTAAAGCATTGGTTAAGAAAACATATCATTTCACTATTTCATGATTCAGCTAAAGAAGGCCATTCTGGTAAATTGGGAACTTCCAAGAGAATTCAATCATATTTTTTCTGGAGAAGAATGCAGAAAGATATTCATAACTATGTCCGAAGATGTGAAAAATTTCAACGCAATAAATACGAGCCTATAGCTAAACTTGGTCTTTTACATCAATTACCAATTCCAGAAAAGGTGTGGATTGATATTAGTTTGAATTTTGTTGAAGGCCTTCCCAAGTCAAATGGGTTTTTAGTCATCTTAACAGTAGTGGATAAGTTGAGTAAATATGGCCATTTTATTCCGTTAGTTCATCTGTATTCAACGGCTAAAGTGGCACAAGCTTATGTTGATTATGTGTATAAGCTGTATGGTATGCCTATTAGGGTGGTGAGTAACAAAGATCCTATCTTATTGAGCAATTTTTTGACCGAGTTCTTTCGAATCCAAGAAGTGACATTGCTTCACTCTACATCTTACCATCCCCAGTCAAAAGGTCAAACAAAGGTGTTGAATCGCACAATGGAGAGTTATTTACGTTGCATGACCAGTGATTGCTCCCATCAATGGCATCACTAGTTATTATTGGCAGAATGGTAGATGGTGTGGTGGTACAACACTATCTACCACCACGCTATCTACCATTCTACCAATTAGTGTTCCCCTTTTGAGGCGTTATATGGTTACTCTTCTGCTTTGCATATACCACATTTAGCTAGAGATTCAAGTGTTTTGGAGGTTGATCAGGCCATGAAATATCGAGAAGCAGCAATTAAACTGCACCAATTTCATACAAGGCCTACTCATAATTGCATGAAGAAGGTCGTTGAACAAACGCAGAACAAATAGACAATTTCAACTTGGTGATTCTATTTATGTAAAATTGCAACCATACCACCAGCACACTCTAAGGAATCAGAATAACCAAAAGTTGGGATCCCTTTATTTCGACCCTTTTCCAGTAGTTCAACGTATTGGCGTTGTTGCTTACTGTTTGCAACTACCAAAGACAACTTGGGTACAACCTGCTTCCCATGTTGCTCAGCTCAAGAAACATGTTGGTCAGTCAACGCGAGTGAGTTGCCAACTTCCATAATTCCTTCCATCCGTTTTAAAGTACCCAGTATCAGTGTTAGACAATCGATTGGCCAATCGAAAAACAAACCTGCTATGCAACTCTTGATTCAATGGTCCATAGATAACGCAAAAGACAGTTTCTGGGAGTATATGTACGATATTCAGCAATGTTACCCAAACATTAATTTTGTGGGCAAGGTTGTCGGAGTGGGAGGCATTGTTATGGAAGGTTGAGTTAAAGAATTGATGAAAGGAAGAAGAAGACGAGGAATAGGGGGAGGCTTAAGGCGAATAAGCAATGACATCATCAAGGAGTGAGATAGCTGAAGTAAAAAACGAAGAAGATTGTTTTAGTGAAATCAGAGTGAGCGACATGTTTAATACAATGAATGGTTGAATGTAACGGGAAACAACGGATTTTTCAACTAATAACGAATTCTTTCTCTCTCTCTCTCTACTTTCTTCTCTCTTGTCTCTACTGTTAATTTTATTGAATTACTAATTGCAATTAGGGTTTCCAATAATCACGTATCACAATGAACAATAAACCTTAAGAACCACTATCGAAGAAAACAAAAAAGAAAATTTTCATAAAACTAAGCACCCATTCGACACTTCACAATTTCATTAAGAAAACCTAGTTCTCATCAACTAATTCGACCCATTTTGAAAAACAAATTAAGGAAAACAGAAGTGGATTATCATTCAAACTAGGATATCTGAATCCACAAGTCTATATGCAAAGCCAAAAGAGGAGATTGTGAAACGTACATGGAGTTTGGAAAGCTGGAGGCTTGAGGCCCGAGTGACCTTGACATTGGGCTGCAAAGTAGAGATTGACGCTATTGCCTCTTCTCTTCTCTCGTCGTCCTCGCCCTTTTCTTCTACTTCCTTGTCCTTCCCCATTGTCGCCCTTCTGCTTGAAGTTTCCATAATTAATGCTGGTTTTCCCATACGACGTCGGTTGCATTCATGGAAGACGGGAAGCTCAAATCAAATAATTTATAAATATAAAGACAAGGACTTCCTCTAGATTTTTTTTTCAAAAATTTCCTATTATTTAATTTTTTTTTATAAATTGATCTTCACATATTTTGTTAAATGAATTAAAAACTCTTCACTAGTTTTGTTACGGAACTAATATATATTACATTTTAAACTATGAAATAGTTAAATTATCTTATATATCATTTTTTTTCAAATCCTAATAAAAATATTTTATATTTAAATTAATGTTTTAAAAATCCTACCGGTTCAATCAATTTAACTGTAAAAATTTTAAACCTTCTATTTTTTTTCAAATTTCAACTTTCTAGTTCGATTTATAGTAAAAAATTATTGTTGTTAAAAATTAATCAATTTATTAACTAATTTGTCAATTTTTGTAAATTAATAAGTTCTTATAAATCAAAATAAATAAATTAATTTTTATTTACCAATATCTTTTTTCAATTAAACTTCAAATTTTTCAATAGATAATAACAATCTCTTTCAATCATATTTTAAAATTTTTAATTTTATTTAATCCTTAGCCGATTTGATGACAATCTAATAAAGATTGAACCTTTTAAACCTTAAACTTCTTGTCTTAACTTTCGGTTCATTTTTTAAAACATTGGTTTAAATATTATAAAGATTAAAACAATACCTTTTTGTTACTTCAATAATCAATATATGTTTATTAAAATATATAAATTACTTCTTAAATACATTTATTTTGTAATTTATAAATTATTTCTTAATATTAATACTTTGTTTAAAAATAAATCAAATTTAATAATATTTTTATTAAATGAATAAACTATTATTCTTATTGCACATTAACTTTAATATTGTTAACAAATTTTATTTATTAAGAATTATTATATCAAATATATGTTAAGGTTAATTTATATAACTTTAAAATTAAAATACATTTAAATTTTTATAAAAACTTTAAGGGTAATTTCGTAATATAAGCTTGTCGTTTTGGCATTTAAGGCAAGTGTAAATCAATGTAACTTTATGGACGAGTTTTATGGAAATGATAAATAAAACAATATATTGTTATTTTATCAAAGAGAATCTACTTTTATTTTGGGAAAAAAGGAGATATGGTATAGATAATTATAATAATAAGTAAATAATATTTAAATAATATTTTTTTAAAGCTTAATTATTAAAATTATCAAAATAACTTCTTATAGTTTTTACATTTTCAGAAAACTTCTAGTAAAAAATAATAATATAATACTCATAATATGAACATGATCAATTAAATGTTGATAGGTTTGACAAGGACTCAACCCAAAGTCAACAGACTTAGTACAAATTAATCAACCTGTGGATTTAGTTTAATTGTTTTCTAGATTTGGGTCGAGTGTAAACTCGAACTCCACAATCCAACTTAATCTAAAGCCTGACAATATATAACAAAAAAAAACTCTAGAGTTTGACTCTTTGCCACTTCTAGTTCTTTTTCTTTTAAAATATTTTTGTCTAATTTACTCCTTCAATCTTTGGTCTCTTTAAGTTCTTTCTTTAGTCTCTTCAATCTTCTTCTCTTCTCTCTTAAATCAACTTTAGTTTAGCAACTTTTAGTTGGATATTTGACTTATGATTTTTAAATTGACCTTCAATTAATCCTTTAGACTCTTCTAGATTTTCCACGTATGTTTTTAGGCTCTTGGATTTAGGTTTTCATAATTTAAACTTTTAGATTCTTCTAGATCATCAATTTAACATTTTTAATTTAGATTTTGGTTTTTGTTGAGTTGGTCATTGGCATCGAGGATTCAACATCGAAAGTGCTTAGAGAGGAGTTTAGGGTTCAATCAAATGGTTGAAATTAGGTTGGAATAATTTTTGGGTGAACTTCAAGGTTCGAGCTCGAGTAGTATAAATCAAGTCCAATCGAGCTCAAATCCTCTCTTAAAAGATCGTTAGCCTACTTCACGTAGTCTATTTCCATCACTAAATATTGATAACACAACGATTCAATTCAATTTTTAAACCATACTAAAATTAATTCAATTTGATTCAAATCAATAATTTGTTATAATTATCTTAAATTATTAATTTAAATCGAGTTGAATCGATTGAAGGGTTTAAGAGTTGTGTTAATTCGTCATATTAACAACATTTGAAAGGTTAATGTGCAATGTGCAATGTTCATGTTATATGTATTTTGTCGTTATTTTTTAGTTAATTATAAAAAAATTAAACTTTACTCAATTATGTAATACCCAAAATTTAAAAAGTAGCGCTAAAATGTCTTAACTTTCAATTTGTTGCAAAAGTAACTTGATATTAAACCCTTTGTTAATTATGATGACATGACAAGTTACGTCAAATAATTTTTTTGTCACATATGTGACATATATACTGATTTTACAACATAAGAAAATAATAATTTAACAATTTTTTTAAAAATCAAAGTTTTTAATCCCTAAAAACAATCTAACTATAAACTTGGAAGAACACCATCATTATTTTGCCTCTATAATTGGTTTTATTCAATAACCTATCCCTTCTACGCGTAGTTGTATTTAATTACCTCTCTTTATTCCGTTGTGATTTTATTTATTCTTTTGCCCTCCATTTGTGGTTCTATTCAGTAACTTCTCCTTGCACCACCATAAAGTGATGTTTTTAGTTCTATTGGTTCAGATGTGAAGAAGGCTTATCGTAATTGTTTGATTGACCTTTGTGTCATCCTCAATAAGTTAGAGAAAGCTTGTGAATTACTAGACCTAGGGTTTGCAACTGGAATTTACAGTGATATACAATCTAAGTCTTCAACCCAATGATCTCTACATTTAAAAAAGCCTCTCTTTTAGTGCAACTCTAGCAACATTACACGTTTGGATAAATGAATTGTCCAAGGCATTGGAATCTAGAGACTGCTTCCACCTTTACTTAGAATCAATATTAGATATGGGAAACATAAGTATTTAAGTCGAGGTTTGGCCAATAAGTTTGAGTCTTATTTGATATAAATGGATGCTCTATTTAATGAGGCCCTAGATAAGGGCAACTAGTTCTTGATCAAGAAAATTACAATTGAATCATAGTTTAAAACTAGAAAATCTACAGAGGTAATTATTGAATAGGAAGTATGCTCACATAGATTCTCTTGTGTAGATTTCCATGGACTTCGTGTCGAGTGTGTAGCCGGTCAATGATACGCCTGTAATACGAGGTGATATCGTATCAAAGGCACTGACATTGGG
>JANIMX020000053.1:3468800-3479211 GCA_024582655.2 Erythroxylum kunthianum
GGGGAATATTGTTATTTCACTGTATCAGATATATAATTACAATTGCATTATGCCTTACATTTCATTGGACTTCATCAAAATCTAAATCTTCCAAAACTGATCAATAATCTGTCAAAATGACTCTTTTAAAACCATGACGTTAGACCAATAACTAATACAGCTGCTGCATTACAGAAATGGACAATATACCTCATTGACTTAATGGATTGTTAAAAAATAAATTGGTAAACTAAGCCAAGTAGTCACGCTAGATTAAAATAAATGGAGCTTACATTGGATTTAGGCAAATCACAAGAGATCTGTGTGTAATTTAATGCTAAAAGAAAATTTGGCTGGTTGGTGTACTAATATTTACAACAAAGTCGATAATGATTCATATTCAGAAAGTACAAAGTACACCAAACTCGGAATGCAATACATTCAGGCATCAGAACTAAGTAGAAGAACCTGACATTGGAGCCTTTTACTTTCTCTTGAGGAAAGTAGCAAAATTTGAAGAAGACCAAGGACCCAAATAGCTTACAATATCTCAGCAACTGTATCATAAGCAGACAAAACTTGAATTATAATTACAACTGTAAGGAATCCCCGGCCTCAGCTCTCAAGAACTGGCTCACATTGTTCTGACCTCCTTCGTCATCTGTTACAAAAAATATATATATAATGAAGAGACCAAAAGAAGAAAAAAGTTCAGCATGTTCAGTAATTTTGTATTTGGACATCACCATCACTTGTCTCAAATGTTCAATGACATTACTGTTGACATCCTTAAAGTATTACCACATTATAGAATGCGTCTAAATACATGCATCACTCAAGCTGGATCTACAGGATTATTCCAGATGTAGACAACAGAAACGACATCAAACATTAAACCCTGATACTGGTATTCCATGGTCGATATACAATATTGCCTCCATCTACTTCAGATTTTGAACAGAGAATCTTGTTTAAGGAATACAGAGATCAACTACTAGAATGAATCAGAAATAGTAGAGCTGCTAACCCATTTATCTTGTACTACAGAATCTGGCGAATATGAGACAGTTGCATGCTTCAAGAGTCCAACATCTTCGTCCCTGATCTCTGTTACCTCTGTTTTCTTTGAACCACGGAACTCACTCTCGATTTGTTTTAGAGCCTGTAAAACTTCTTGCATAGTTGGCCTCATGTCCCTCTCCTGTTGCAAACACCGGAAAGCCAACGCGGCTACTGCTGTTACCATTTTCTGGACAGAATAGTCCTTATCAAACCCAAGACAAGGATCCACCAACTCATTCACTGCATGATTTTGGATTTTGTTGACAGCCATGTTAGCCAAGTTAATCTCCTGCCGGTCTCTACCGGTGTCCACAGCTTCTAAAGATGATATCAACTCAATCAAGACCACACCAAAGCTGTAGACATCACTCTTCTCAGTAAGCTGGAAGCATTGGTAGTACTCCGGATCCACATACCCCGGTGTGCCTTGAGGAGCAGTTGACACATGAGTAACATCAGTCGGAAGTAACCGTGACAGGCCAAAATCAGCAACTTTGACGCAGAATTGGTTGTCCAAGAGAATGTTGTTTGTTTTAACATCACGGTGTATAACATCTGATGCATGTAGGTAGACCAATGCACCAGCTGTCTCAATTGCAATGGTCAACCGCACAGACCAAGTGAGCAAACGAGAGTCTGTACGTTTTCCATGAAGATGATCGGCAACAGTTCCATTAGGAATATATTCAAAAACAAGCAGTAGATCTTGGCTTCGCCTTGAGCCACATCCATACAGTGTTACCAAGTTCTTGTGCCTCAAGCGAGCTAGGATCTCGATTTCATTCATGAATTGCTCCGCACGTTTCATATTATTCTCAAACAGGCGCTTGACGGCAACCACACGCCCATCATTGAGCACACCTGATCATCAAACATGATCAAAGAACTGTTGAGAAGAGAAGGTAAATGAAGCATTCACATACAGTTAATAAGGTATACCGCTGCAATTAGAAACATTATAACTTTCTTACCATAGAAAACAGTGCCAAAGCCTCCATCTCCTAGTTGTTTAGCAGGATCAAAATTGTCAGTTGCTTGTTCAAGTTCCTTGTAGCTGAAAACCTGAACTCCAAAGTAAGTACTTCCCTTTTCAAGGTCAGACACTGAGGTAGAGTAAGAGGGAGTTGTTCGAGAAAAAAATGTTGAAGAAGGAGGAAATCCATCTGTTAAAGGACCTTTGCTTGGAGGAAGAGGTTTAGGAATGTCTTCTACAACAGCTTTCTTTTTCCTCCGTTTTGCAATCAAGAACCAGCCACCCAGGGAAATACCAACAAGAGCTACAGCCGCTACGCCAACTCCTGAAGGGGAACAAAGGAACGCACAGTTTTATACTTCTGTGTTAACTAACTTTCGTAAGAATGCCAGCATGTGTTTCCAAGAGATGGAAGTTTTACCTACTCCAACTGACTTTTTGCTTGATTTGCTCCCTGCGAAAATACGAACAATGTTCAATGGTTCTCATATAGTCATTATGAAATCGATCAACACAAGTCTAAAGTCTTTTAAGTACGCTTTTCCCACATCCCAATTCCTGAGTTATTATTAGCCACAAACTCCGTCGCGTTATATTTAAAAGAAGGTTTCTTCCAGACCACGAGTATAAATTTTCAGAACAGGATTTAACCCATAAAAGAAAGCAAAAACGTAAATCATACACACAAAGTAAGGCATGATTGACTCTGTTCAAGTTTGGTTTTGTGTAGTTGTTGTGACCTGTTCTTCAAAATGGTGGGTATGTATAATTTTAGTCGGCTTAGAATTTTTGGTTTCACCAAGACCCTTACGGGTGTTTAGAAGTCTAGACATGTCAAGTTCTTTGTATTTGAACTCAGGAATGGAAACACCTGGGATTTTGGTCAAGCTTGACAACCTTAACCAACCAACAAACAGAGGATGTAAAGGAAGACTTGGGGTTGAGGGCTTGTACTACTTTTCAAAGGGAAAATACGACTAGCTGCCTGAGAAAGATTTGTCAAGTAATTAAATTACAATGGGTATGAAGACTTCAACTCTATTATAATACACTTGGGTCCCATAAATTTTATTTACCCTATTCTCTAATCTAATCTGTCGTCTGGCTTGGACTTTATAATGGCCACCAAATAGAAATCAGGGAGTAAGGTCTGACAAGTTCATATAAGAATAGAATGGTCAAGAGTCAAAAACAGAATGGAACAACTAACATTGACCAGAATACATGTTCTCATAGACTAAAACTCTAAATTATCTACAGTGTCTAAATGTTCCATCAACTCCAAAGATTCATAAAAAGAAGAAGAATGAAATTGAAATCCTAATGGAAAAATAAAAGCTCGTCACGCGGCTCTATATATGGCTAGTTCATGAGATCACCAGCACATTGAGGTGGCAAAATTTGACTGATGGACTTCAGAGTAATATCAGAACTTATTTTTATACCACAAGAAACAGACTCATGGTGGCTTGATTTTGAAGAAATCTAACAGAATCATTCAGGAAGAACACGGCAATTTTGATGGACAAACGAGTCAACTGGTTGGCCCAACCGCATATTCATATATGTCATCAAGACTCTTATCATGCCTAATAAAAAAGTCATACAAGTTCTTTCCTACTTACTTACCTTCATCTAATTGGCTTTGGCTATGAATTTCATGTACCAAACTTATGACTAATGTTTGATTTCGATGTTTAAAATACTGAAAATATTTTGGTGTTAGAGCCACCTTAATGGACTAGAAATAGTTGTTGAATATAATAATAGCCTCGTTTATGTCCATGGTCATCAAAAATTAATCAGGCGTGAAAGGCACCACGTGCAAACATCTCTAGAATGGTATCGAATTGCTCTTGGATCTGAGAGTTGTATGCGTACCTGAACCTGATGATGAGGAACAAGTGGTTGATCCAGTGGGACAATAGCAACTAAATTGATTAGAGTTAAGGTTATAGCCACAAACTCCATCTTTACCGAGACAGTCGTTGCAGTCAGAATTATCTGTTTTCCATCTGACCTCGAATCCTTGTGCCAAGTCATCTTCGAAACCTGTTATGTTGGTCAAAGCGGAAACACTAACTGATACAGGCACATACACGCTCTTATAGCATGAGCCAGGGCCAACTACTCCTGGTAGGATGTAACCATTTTGATACATGGCCCCATTCACGTTGCAGTTGAACGGCGTAGCGGATTGTATCAGGGAAAAACAACCGTAGACAAACGTAAGGTTGTTATAACCATTAACAAACTCGAAAAGCTGAGGATCAAGGGTTGTGTTCACGAACTCAGGGGGGCAGAATCCATCCTTGAAGTCCTGTCTGGCAATTCTGAGGATTTGAGTTTCAGCAGTTATCTGCAGAACCTCATAAGTTACGTTGTTAAGTTTGATGGTGGTGGTATTGTTCTTGCAATGAAGCTCGAACTCAGGAAGCCCACAGCCAGAAGGTCTTTGATTACCCCAGAAAGGATAATTTGCGGCAAGATTCCCACAGGCATAGCCAGTGCTACAATTGGAGTACGAGTCACATAAACATGTAGGAATGTTCTTAACAACAATCAACAACTCAATAACCAAGATGGAAAACAGAGTTGAGAGGGTAAGAGAAGAGTGGATTGAGAATGTAGGCATTGAGAAAGTAGGTGTGGGACAGAATTCCCATGAAGTGCCTTGAGAAGGCTAAGGTTATGAATTGGGAGAGGACAAAGTTGGAGGAAGACTCCATGAGTTGACGGAAAAGTCAGACAACCCTCACTTGGATTGGGGCTGCTGCTATTGAAAACTCATAACGCGTTGCTTTAAATTCAAATGTAGAAAAAGTTTCTATTATCATTTTTTATTTGTTTGATAATAGACTCAAGTCAATGGTTATCTCCTATAGGCCTCATCAGCTTTCCTCCATACTCTATCCTAACTCACTCTGGGTGAATGTGATTGCTAAATCTTTTAGATCATTTATTTGCACAGCAGATGGATCATCATCTTCGTATCTTCGTCCAACTTCTTCTCATTTCTCCTACCGGACTTGTGTTGTTTGTTAGCAGCAACTTGCCAACAACACTTTCTTTTGACAAAACCTACCCATATTGCCATAGAAACTTCTCTTGTGGTGTCCTTACCAACATTACATACCCTTTCAGTGGCGGTCAGCGACCAAACTACTGTGGTTTACCTTCTTTCAGGCTTACTTGCCTCAACAATACCATCACTGAGATAAGTATAGAGACAGCGATGAAGTCAGAAGGCATTTTTGGATATACCACGGTGTCAGAGAACAGTTATCGAGTGCTCGCCATTGATCAAACAAACAAATGGTTGAGGCTAGCTATACCAGACCTGCTTGAAGGCATATGCCCTCAACATTTCTTTAACTCCACTTTCGAAAGCCCTTTTGCTGTTGGAGATCTAGGAGGGTTGACCCTATTCTACGGATGTTCCTCCAAGGAAGTTCCAAGCATGTCTCAGAAT
This sequence comes from Erythroxylum kunthianum, assembly GCA_024582655.2. Classification (NCBI taxonomy): domain Eukaryota; kingdom Viridiplantae; phylum Streptophyta; class Magnoliopsida; order Malpighiales; family Erythroxylaceae; genus Erythroxylum; species Erythroxylum kunthianum. Next base: position 3,474,287 of record JANIMX020000053.1, read on the forward strand.
CAGACTTTTACTTGTAAGAGTAATGGGCATTCAAGCAAAGCCTATTTTATAACCGGGGCACTCCCTAGTGACCCGCTTGTCTCTTTTCCTATCTGCAACTTGAGTGTACAGGTCCCCATTGCTAAAAGCACTGAGAGTAGGCTTAAGGAAAACCGGTCATCTCTCTTGGAGGTTTTAAGGGATGGGTTTAGCGTGCGGTATGCTGATGATTTGTACAGCTTTGATTGTGTAAAGTGCATGCACTCTGGTGGGCAGTGTGGCTACGACTCCGAATTGAATTCCGCAACTTGCATTTGTGGTGATCGAATTTGTCACCAACCAGGTATTTGGATCTGGGACCATAGTCGTTTCATCCATTTCATATGCACAAGCACAAGATATCAAATCTTTCAGGAGTTAACACAAGTGATCTTTTCTTGCTACAATTGGCAAATAAACAATTCTCATCTGGTCACCATAGTTAGGATACATTGAATTTATTGATTGCAAGCTACAATAAGTAATGATCCAAATCGCTAGTGTTATGAAAATGGGGGAATAACTTGATCCCTAAGTGGTGAATCATCCACTTCAGTACCAAACCAAATAAATCAAAGATTATGTGTAGTTCAAGCTCAAGCTATCAATATAACTTGAATTCTAGTACGGAGAATGCTGGGTCGTTAAGGGGGAGAGATGTAGAAGAAACTATGTTTCAATTAGCTTGCAAGTTGAGAAGTTATGTTACCTTGAATGGCATTAGCTATAAATGATCAAGACGAGATCAGTGTTCTAACTTCCGTCAGTGCTGTATTTGGTGCAGGGCCTCTTTCCAGATCACTGTGGAAAGTCATGATAGGTAAATGTACAATCTATTGTGTTTAGTAGATATGCTTTCACCACAGCAAAAGATAAATCATTAGATATTCTAACATCGCAACTAATTTAAGTTACCTCATAAAATGTACAACAGGCATAGGTGGATTTTTTACAATCTCTGCCATCCTAATGTGCTACTTTGGAAGGAGAATCATCTTGAACCAAGTCATTGGTTTCTCTAAAAGTAAGGAGAAAGAACAATATCAGAAGTTTGAAGAATTTTTAAGGAACTATGGATCTGTAGCTCCAAAAAGATATACTTATTCAGAAGTTAAGAAAATTACCAACTGTTTCAAGGATAAATTGGGCCAAGGAGGCTACGGTAGCGTCTACAAAGGAAAATTAGATGATGGTCATCTGGTAGCTGTTAAGATTCTCAGCGAAATCAAGGACAATGGGGAGGATTTCATTAATGAAGTTGCAAGCATCAGTAGGACTTCTCATGTCAACATAGTCACTCTGATGGGATTCTGTTTTGAAAAGAACAAACGAGCACTTGTTTATGAGTTTGTTTCTAATGGATCACTTGACAAGCATATTTACCGTGATGGCCGGGAGGTGAACGCGTGGCTTGGATGGAAAACTTTTGAACAGATCACCATAGGAGTTGCACAGGGGCTGGAGTACCTTCATCAAGGATGTAACACAAGAATTTTACATTTTGACATAAAACCACAGAACATTCTTTTAGATGAAGATTTCTGCCCAAAGATTGCAGACTTTGGACTTTCTAAACTATGTCAAAGGAAAGTGAGTCACATATCAATGCTAGGTACAAGAGGAACTGTTGGTTACATTGCTCCAGAAGTATTTTCTAGAAACTTTGGACCAGTTTCTCACAAATCTGATGTCTATAGTTTCGGCATGATGGTCCTAGACATGGTTGGTGGAAGACAGCATCTTAAAGATGGCATCAGCTCTCACAGTAATGAAATGTTTTTCCCAGATTGGATTTATAAGCTGATTGAACCAGGACATGGTTCCAGAATATTTGGTGGGATGACCACAGAGGAGGAAGAAACAGTAAGAAAGATGATTATAGTGAGTCTGTGGTGCATTCAAACAAAACCATCTGATAGACCATCGATGAAAAAGGTTTTGGAGATGTTCGAAGCAAGTGTTTACTCCTTGCAAATCCCACCAAAGCCGATCTTGTCTACTCCAGAAGCGTATGAAAATCAAATTAATACTTTCATGATGTTCTTAGAAATTTCTTCTCCTGAACCATGACTACAGACATATGAGAGAAACATTCCTTTGATGTTCCCAAGTATGTAGTTCTCGTTCAACTTTCACAGGTGAAATAAACTGCATCCCCGAATGAAAATAATCAAGCTTTGGAGGTGGCAAGACATGGTAAGTAATTGCTACTTCAATGTCAGTGTAGCTTGTATCACAGGAAGTTCTCTAATGCCGTCTTTGGCATTTCATTTGTACCATTCCATGACTAGAATCTTGAAGAAAGGAGCTAAAATGGGCGAGGCAATAGAAGGTGAATAGGCAAGTAAAAATATTAAATAATCTGCTGTAGATTAAGGGCATAAGAATTTCTTTGATCTAACCAAAAAAGAACTACTAATATGCTTACCACTGACAGAACTAACTAAAAAGAAGTACTAATATGCTTTCCACTGAGAGACCTACAAGAATGTTAAAAATGCTTGCCAGTGCATCACCTGCCATTATGCTAAGCAATTGCTCTGGTTGATTTTTCTTTTTCATTTTTGGCAAATCTGGTTGATTGTGATTCGTTAGAACTGGAACATAATGTTAATGACCTCTATCAAGCAAAAACAGTTTTCCAACTTGGTGTATGGAAAGAAAACAACATCATCTTTCCTTTATCAATACTGAACAGTATTTTTTTACTTTGATTAGATCCCTGGCTAAAAGTAACATAAGAAAATTTTCTTTCCATCTATCATAATTGTTGAAGTTTGTGATCCGAATTCATCTTTGATCTGACCCGAAAAGTTCGTGGTGTGACCTGTTTGAAGAAGAAAATAATTGTGTTAGACCTGATGATATATAAGGGGCTCTTTGTTCTAGCCGCCAATCTTCTTGTAATCATCTTTTGATATAGTGAAATTTCTTCTCCTCTGCCCATGGTTTCTTCCCTTTAAAGGGGTTTTCCACGTAAAATCTGTGTTCTTGTTTTCTTTTCTTGCGATCTTCTTTAACAATAATTAACATGACCTCGCCCAATTTCTGGACATTGAAACTACAAAAATCGTCAAACACCACAGTCAAAGATGAAATCTCTGGTGTAACATGGTAATGGACATTACGCTCATTAAATTGGAGAAGCCAATAAAGAAGCTGCAACTTACCCTTGTACAACACCTGGATCTTGAGTGTCAACAGAAGCCAAAAGTCTCAAAGCTGGGCACTGCCAATTTCAAAACATGTTAAATTTTGAAGTCGAGAATGTAGGAAAGTTTCAGGTGGAGCAGCTAGAATCTTGTCACAGCAAACTTTAAAGCTCCAATTCTAGACTCTCAATTATGCTGTTTATTTAAAATGCAAAATCTTCTTTGCATTAGAACTCTCCATGCATTCACGCAATTTTCATTCATGCTCCGATTTAACTCTGTCAATTCAGAGTCAAAAATAAGACTTGTTTACCTGGAGAAAGCCAAGCTACACAACCAAACCAAAACCAAAACCAGTAGTATATAACTATTGTACATGCAACTTAAGCAGGCATGTTAAACAGTTTGAAATATGTTAAAATCTATTTTAGCTAATACAGTAACGCAATTGTTCACAACTAACTGACTAATAGCTTTACAGGACAGTTACGCACAAAAGTCATCACGTACTGCATTTTAAAAACTTGTTTCGACTGCCTTCTCACCCCTTATCATGCATTCCTTTCCCAATAATAGAGCCTTGTGGGCCTTTTCTTGATTGCCATTCTTTGAAGCGTGCGAGTTCCTGGTCTTTGTTGAAGAGTTCATGGCTTCGGAGAAGAATAGGGCTTTGGAATCTGAATCGGGGTCTGGCGATCAAAGAGTTAACTGCGAGCATTGTTTAAGTTACATCAACTTCGTCAAATGATTTCTTTTTAATTTCAGCTATTTACTTCGGCATTTCTTTTCCAAATTTTAATTGCAAAACTTAACGTCGCCTCATTTATAATTTAAAATTGGAAAAAGGCGAGGATAAAATATTTTCAAATTGTTTGAAATTAATGGGCAAAAGGGTAAATTTTAACCTTAAATTTTATACCAATTGATAAATTTAACCATAAAATTTTAAAGAGTATAAATAAAACTCTAACATTTAAATATAACTCCATAATAACGAAAAACTGATGGCTAGATGATGCCGTCAATTTAATGTCAGGTCAACGATGACCTGATACTTTTTATTATTAATTTATTTCTTTTGCAGATCCTACGATATTACATTATAGTAGACATGATAATATGGGTCCACTTTTTAAAAAGATTAAAAATGTTATTAATTTTAAACTATTAGGACCCACCATATTTAATTATCTCTGAAAATTTCTTAACTTAAACAAACGAATTAACTAAACTAATCATAAAATAATTAATCAAGAGTTAACAAAAATGATCTCTCGTCTCATTCACAAATCCATATTGGCCTGAAGAAACACATCACTCATATTCTCCCGAGTGAGAATAAAAAAGGCCTCACATTGAAGGATTAAGAATGATGCCTAGTGCTTCACTTAGGGAAAGTAGTGCCCTAAAGACAATCGTCTTTAGTGCATATTATACAAACTTTGTTGCATAAATAAAGTAAAGGCATTGTTTCATGTATTCGAGATTCATTTTATTATAAATGGATATGATCGTAATTCGAATGTATGAAGTCCCTGATACGAAACATCGCATGAAGGAGATTATGATGGGTTCATCATACTGAGATTCCTTTCATGTGCAATTATGTTTGTATCTAAATTATCCCTAGTCATAGGATTAATGAGACAGGATATCATTAATCCGGATAGACTAGCATATATTAGACTCTGTGATTTGATCACGCAGTGGATCTCATAAGCTGTAGACATAAGATGTCTAGAGTTAATATGTGGA
>JANIMX020000053.1:3822698-3834489 GCA_024582655.2 Erythroxylum kunthianum
GAGTTACAAACTCTCTCTAATTTACAAGGAGACAACAATTTTATCTCTCTTGAATATAGGAGAAACACCTCACAAAATTCTTTATTTTTCTCTCTCTTCTCTAAGATTTCTCTCTCAAAATGGGATGGATGTTGAATGAAACTCTTCTTGCTATTTATAGGCAAAATGATGTTTTTCTAACCACACATCATTTGTCAAAGTTGTCAAGAATAACTACACCGAAAACAATGCAGCCATTTATGACTTTGCGTTTAACATCTACCTCCCTCAAGCTCAAGCTCACAATTAAAAATCTTGATCAAGCCCGCTAAATAAGTAAACTATTAAGTAAATAAGCAATAAAGTAAAAAAAAAACAGTACGCCCAAATAGACAACTGTTTTGCATTTTTCTCTGCAATTCTTCAGTTTAAACATGATAACTTCATAGGATTCGAATAATTTGAATAAATTACAATAATGTGGGCTGATTCACATTTAATTTGTAAAATCCTTACAAGACAAACATCCCAATTGATTCGATGCGTATAGTTGCTAGTTGTCATTGAATTCTTTGTTTCTTTCACCAGGTGTTTCGTTCGGCTAATCTGAGTGTAAACCATTTCCCCCTTTTTACTTTTCTTTTCTGCTCAAAGGAAGAAAGAACAGGAAAATTTCACATGAAATAAATGAAAAGAAAACTATGTTACTTCCAAATATGGACTACCAACACATCAAAGAAGCAAAATCAAACAACTATTCTAGGACATGGAAAGAAACTAGCTTGTGATATTGGATGGCATTCAACAGAAACATTGATGATTTTAGTGAGTTTCATCTTGGCCTTTAGCTTTACCCCTAAGCATATCTGTCAAATTACCCCTCATGATACGCATGAATCTTGTGTCTTCTGCAGGTGGTGGTACCACAGGCTTTGGAGACTCAGGCTGTGATGGTGGAGCCTCCGTTACTTCTCTCTTTCCCAATAGCCCACCTTCTCCAAATAAACTACTGACAGATGATGCTATCCCAAGATGAGCACCCATCACCTTACTGAAGGCCTCCAAAGTTCCTCCAGATCTTTCTTTCAATATTATTTCAAGGGCTTCTTTGTGTGCGGGATCTAATGCATCAAGATCTTTAAACAGGTTTTGTATAGTAGGTAGTAGGAAATCCCGCACACTAGTTGCAGAAAGATCTGTGATCAGAACAAAAAATAATAATAAAAAACAAAAAGCATATAAAACATTAAATAAAAAATGTTTATGCAGTTCAAGCACGCAGTACGCTCAGAAGATCACAAACATTTTTAACATTGTTCGGATGTCAATAGAATTCAATCATGTGAATCTGATAGAACAAAATTGCCATCGACTACAAAATAATACAAGTTCTTCACACTGTTGGTGAGTACTATAATTACTTTCCTTTCTTTGTCTTTTCACATTTTCAATGTCAAAACAATGATAAACTACTTCCCCTTCTTTTACCGAAGACTTGGTACAAATCTAGGAAATTTCAACCTTGACATTAAGAGTTGTAGACATTCCAGCACCCAGTCCTTCACTCTTTAGTTAATCTAAAAGCAAATTGGGGAACAGATTACAACGGAAGCAATAACACTGTACCTGTTGCATCCAGGGCACGGATTGCCTCACAGAAAGCATTGGCTCTTTCTCGCCGACGAATCACATCACTAGCAGAAGCTGGCAAGGAGGTAAATTGAAAAATCTTGGAAAGAAGATGTGTGAAATATTAAGGACAAAGCAATAATCCTATTTGTTCAACTAGTATCATTTAAATAGAAAAGCATATAGGATGAGTGCTATAAAGTAGATTAATAGCACTCGTCAAATAAACAGTTCAAAATTCCTTTAAAATGAAAATTGAGGATATAATCTCTTAGTCTGTCTGTTGTATGTGGTATTGCTTTCAATAATGCACGAACAACAGCAATAGTGGCTTCATGAGATCCGTCTTCAAGAAATGCATCCATTTGAACACGTATCTTGTCAACAATCTGATGATAGCAATTTGAGATGAATAATAACTGTTTTGAAAAGACTACCATATTACTTTCAGGAGAGAAGACATTCATACCACATCGTTTTTAAAATGTTGTGCCACAGCCCCAAATGCATCTATGCTTGCATATTTAACATTTAGGTTTTGGTCAGAGCCAAGGGTAACTAGGGCAGGCAATACATGTGCAGAAGCTACTTTTGCATCAACATGAGCTACCTATCAAATAAATTGAAAAAAAAAAAATTAACCATAGTCTGGAGAGCTGGAAATAAACATAAAAGGGGAAGAATGACCTACAATGACTTTCAACAGATGGGTAGCACTGATTTTCATATCCATGTTGGAACTAACAACCATCTCCCACAATATGTTGAATATTATGCCATGGTGCTGTTCAAATGTGCTGCATAATGGAGAATCAAACACATCTTATTCAAATGAAACTAAATGAAAAAGAACACAAATAATAAACAGCCTACTGACCACAGAAATCGAACAGCATCAATAATCTCAGTATTACGCGTCAGGGAACGATTCTCTTTCAAGGTACCATTAAGTAGCAACTTTCTCAAATAGCTCCCTAGCTGCTCATGCTTGCTTGGAGCACCTAAAATACCACCTAAAAGAAGTGGCAAAACGCACATTGTAGCAAGCCTCTGCACAACAATGGTTCTTGGTTTCAAACCTGCTACAAAGTAACAATTAGCAACAATAATAATGTTGAAGAAATTTACAGTAACTTACAAACAATACCTTCTAATCTTGAATGAACAGTAGAAGGAAAGAACGTTAAATCAGCATCCTCCCCAACTGCTACCAAGAACACAGGTAGCATAATGTGTAACAGGTACGAATCACCAAATTGCTCACCCGTAGCCAGCAAAAACTACAAGTAGGCTTGAGTTAGTAAAAATGATAAGATAGTATCCAAATTTATTGACAACTAAAGAAGAATACCAAGAAGAACTAATTCAGGCAGAAAGGCCACCTTTGTAATCCTGTTTCTTAAACTGTCTTCTTTCTGAGGTAACATGCAAGCCAACTGAATCAAAGCAGGAAAGCAATCTACATACATCCACTCAAATGCAGGCCAAGGAACATGGCCCCTGGTGACATAATAAAATATCTCATGAAGTTCTCAGGGTTACGACAATACTGTATTGACAGTTGATCCTCAACATGGAGTCAAAGAAACAATAAGAGAAAGACAGGGATAGGCAAGAGAAAACAATACTAGAACTTACTTTGAATACAGTTCAAGCAATGGGGTAGAGAAAATTGTTTCCTCTGAATCTGAAACTGAAGAAAAGGGACAAGTTTCAATTGCCTTGCTCTGCACAAAAGGAAGAACTTCCAGCAGCATTCTTAATAGAACATCAATATTCCAACGCTCTCGTTCTCCTAAAACACGTAGTTGTGATTCCACAGAGCCTTCAACCCCCGAAAGAGGTGGACAGTGCTAAAATTTTGAAGAAAATGTGTCATATACCAAAGAAAGCAGATTTAAAGTGAACGATCAATTCAGGAAAAAACATATTAGGCATACTTGTGCAGAACTCAAGATATGAGAGAACAGAGCTGTTGAAATATTATCCAATTTGTTTCCCCAATTTATCACTGCAGGAAGCAGCTCTTTAAGTGTAGTTTCCACCACCACCCCAGCTGGATCACATGCTAATTGGAACATCAACTCCTCAACCTGTCAACAGACATGTTATTATTCAATGCACTTAATCTTCATTTCCTATTATTTCCATTGTCTTCTATTAGCTTAATATGGCAAGGGAAAAAGGCTCCAGTCCCTAGACCATGTGCTATCAACTTGTTCTAGGGCTTACATTGTAGCCAGTTCCAGTCAAATCAGAATTCTTCTCCATGATTGCCTCGAAGCATATTTAGTGAGGCTGACCTTGAAATATTTTTCCACATTTGGAAAGAGAGGAAGTAGCAAAGTCAGATTATGAGCAGCAGCCTCTCGAACAACAGTTGAGGCATCTTCTACTAGTTGCTGTACAATGGATAAAATCAGAGAATCACGGATCTCAGGCCGGACAAATTCTGCAAGCTCTCCACAAGACTGAGCAACAAGCAGCCTACGTTCTTCATACATGTGGTTTATCTAAAATAAAAAAATAAATAAGGAAATGGTTCTTAAGAGGGAACCAGGGTATAGTATAGGAAACTGAAATTCTATCAAATTGCTCGTGACATATTACCTGTTCCCAGCATTGAGGAAGCAATTCAGTTTCTGTTCTCATCTCTCCTACACTCTTGGCAAGAGTAACACATGCCTGAAAAAAGCACCCAAAGATTCAGCTACAAGTACAAATGTAAATCTAAGGAATCTGCAGTAGCCTTACATCCATTATGATTCGTCTCTGCTGCTCATCTGGACGCTTTATCAAATTAAATAATGTGTGTGTCAGGGAATCTCGTATATTGCTATCTGGATGACGGTCAATTGCACACATCATTAATGGAAGAAGCTCCTGAGACGAACAGCACCAAGTAGTGAACAAGGAATCCTTTACTAGGCCCAAGGACAAAACAACCAAAGACAAGTCAGACAAAGACCTCTCGGTGATTGATTAGAACATAAGGAACAATCTTGGGCAATGCATCCGCAAGGATCTGAATTGTTTCTGACCCCTGAAAATGAGAAAAGTCAATTCTCATATATTAGAAGATAAGATTTACTTGACATTCAAAGTTGGAAAATAGATGTAATTTAGGGTCACAAAAGGGAAGGTGGGGAAAGAGTGGTTTGGTGTTCATGGCTTGCAGGGAACAAGCACTAACTACACAAGAAAAGATAGCCACCCTGGTCGAAACATTACAATGGTCTATAACAAGAGTAACAACTTGCCGTGTTCTTGGTAGCAGCTTCACCAGTTAAGTTGTCTGAATTTAGAGTAAGGCTACTGTCTTCTAAAGGTAATTCAACATTATGTTCGGTAACTTGCTCTCCATCATCAAAAACATCACTTCCATTTGACTGAAATTGATTTTGTAACACTTGCTCAGGTTTACTGGATTCATCATTGGGTGGCTGAACAATTTCACTGTGTATAACACCAGTTACATCGACTGGTTGAGAAATTATAGTTTTTTCTTCATCTATCTCAACAACTCTCTCTTCTGTCTGTAGAGAATCATTCTCATGATTAATTGAATTCACAAATTCAGGAGAATTAGTGTGTTTTTCCCTCAACCTCTCCAGTTCTATCTGTAAAGATTTGACTTCTTCCATGTATCTCTCTAATGGCTGGGATAAATTAGCATCAATAACACTGGGTACAAGGCTTTTTGTAGATCGGGCTCCTTCAATGTGCATTTTTAATGAAGTAATTTCAGATCTGCAATCGTTCAGTTCCTTTCTCCGGCATTCCAAGGACTCCTTCAACAATACCACCTGAAAAGCATGAGTAAGTTAGCAACTGAAGATAAATGTAGCAGCATGGGATTTACCAGCAAGACCAGAAAAACAAATCTTAAATCACGGAACAAGACAGTACGAGAGGCATACCTGACTCTCCTTGTCCTTAAGATCTTTCTGAAAAGCTTCTAAAGATTTATGTAATCCATTTATTTGACTTTCAGCCAAATCTTTGCCTTTCAGCAATTTCTTCTTTTCATCGTTCAACTTCTCATTTTCGTTCAGTAACAACCTATTTTCTCGAAGCATTGATACCTTCTCCTGCAAAAATATGAGAGTTGGTTTTTTTTCATGTGTAGTCAATTCAACCTAGAGTTTGACAGTTCACCATATCAAACATAGAATATTAAACTGGACTTGAATATAAACTGGGATACTGCTTAGGGCCATGTTAGGAATGTTGAATGTCAGAGCTCAAGATATTGGTAACATCACTATTCAGTTAACAGGAAAAAGAAAACAAAATGATCATTTGTTAGGTTTTACAAGATGATATTTATAGGTACAAATGCAACTGTCAAAGGAGAAAAAATTGAAGATGGATTTTGTTCAAACTCGAGCCTTGCTTCCATTGCAATACATTTTTTCAGTCACTTGTGAGCTTCTAAGCTTTCATGGACTCAGTGATTTGATCATTTACCAGAGATTAAAAATCCATAAGAAACAGCTTATAATGATTTCAACGGAAAACTAACTCACCTCCTATAATCAAACATTCTGATGATTGGTACTTAGATATATTTTCCATAAACATGACTTTAGAGCTTAACAAGACAACAGCAGAAGGTAGGCTAACTGGAGAAAATACCTCAGCAGCTTCGGTCGTAGAAGAAAGGTATTGATAGTAATAATGCCGCAGGGCATCTGGTACACATGCAGGTGTGTTCTGCCAAACATCTAAGTTTTGATCTGTGACCTGAGGTGGAAATTACATGAGGGAATTATAATCGATAATGAGAATTCAGCCAATGTTACTAATATCTAACACAAATAACAACACCTGCCACCTGATAGACTTCTTAAGACATGTGGGAACCATAAACACAATGAAGTGTATTAAAGGTGGCATGCTGTTAAAACTGGCAACTACAAGCAATAAAGATTCCACTACCACTTACTTCTCCACTGTAAACTTTTCAATAGCTTTCTATGCTAAGAGAATTTTCCAACCCCAAACCATTAATATATGGAACTGATGCAAATTAAATCAAATTTCAAAGATGAAGACAAGATAGACCAAGCAGACCATATACAAAGTCATTACTCTTAATTAATTCTTAAGAATGTCTCTGTGTTAGTCTTAATAAACTTTAAGATCCACAACATTTGTAAATTATTAACAGCACTCGAGACCTTGCAACAACAAAATTCCAAGTTCATAGCGTCTAAGGGCGTGTTCAGTTACAGAAAACTGGAACTGTTTTTAAGAAAAAAAATTCTAATGAAAAAAAATAGAAGTTCGTGCTTATATTGGACTATTTTATAAAATTTTCAAGTGAAAATTGTTTTCCTAGTTTTCAAAATTTAAAAGGAATTTAGAAAACAAGTCTAGGTTGTTTTAAAAAAAATTCTTTGTTATAAAAGTAGTAGTTTTCTAAACTAAAAATACATTTTCCAAAAATAATAATAAACACGTTTTCCAAAAACAATAAATAAACACGTTTTTTAGTTTTTAAATAAAAAAATAGTTTTTTCATAATAACAAATGAACATGTTTTTCAAATTTTTAATGAAAATGAAAAAATTTAATTTTCAATGAAAATTGAAAGATGAAAACAAAAAACAATTTTCTGTAAGTAAACACGCACTTAGATCCACAACATTTGTAAATTATTAACAACACTCGAGACCTTGAAACAACAAAATTCCAAGTTCAAAGCGTCTAAGATTCTTATGCAATTATTCCTAGCTCAACTACTAAGAAAATTCATGAAAACTTGCAAATGTTGTGGAAGCAATAACTGCCTTGTTTAAGTTTGACATGGATACATAAGGAAGCCTACAAAAAAAACTACCAACAACACGCAATATACTATTTGCTTTATTCATTTTCTCGAATGAGAAAAGGCACAATAGCGGGAAAAATTTGTAGGCCGAGAAGTGGTGAATAATGAATAGAAGTAAAAAAAAGATGGCATTTCCATTGACAAATAGAAGTCGAAAAGATTAGCTACTGCATAAGAAGAGATTAACGAATTAAAAGCTTCACATACTTCTTCATAAAATGTCATGGCAGTAAGCCGATATCCAGCTAGAAGCAAATACTCTTTTACAGCACAGTTAAGATCTCTGCGCTCGCAGTCCTTTAAAGAGCCCAAGTCAGAGATAGAGCCGTCCTTCTTTTCCCGTAGAATGGTAGGTCCTGAATTTAAGGATACATCGGATTTGGACTCTGTAAATGCATTCAAGATATATAAAAAATTAAAAAAAGCAACAATTTTAAATCAAAGAGCCACCAAAAGAAAATGAACAGTTATTTACCAATCAAGGGCATTGTTTACTTACCAAACTCGTTAAATGTATCAAGATAGGTAATTGCAGTAATGATTCGATCATATATACTTATATATGCACTGCTAGCATAGATAAAAAACAAAATGGAAAGAAGGATGGGAGCAGAAATGAATAGAGTTCTAACAGCCTTTCTCAAGAAAATAAATGAGTCGAAGCAGCTGAGCAAACTACAGATGTGCAACCTACCTAAAAGAAAATACCCTTGGGATTAATGTGTGAAAATAAGACCACATGACATGATCCGTAAAGAAAAAGTGTGGGATTCTAAAACCTAGTCCAAATGCAATTCTAGGAAAACAACACTAGTAATTTAACTTCTTAAATCAATGCGGATGGTAAGACCAGGATGCTGTAAATTTCCTCAACCAGACAAGGAGAAAAAGCCGAAGTATTCTGGTTAATGGTTTCTTGCCTAATAAACCTAAAACATTTCTTCCATTGCCAACTTCCACTATTGAATGCTTGTCCAGTTATAAGAATGATGAAATCACACTTTCACCAGGGAAATGACATTGGGCAATCTCAACACGAAAACCTCTACTACAATATCCATCGGCAATTAGAAATTACCACTTTGTTTAGCTTGTGAATCTGTTTTCTTCTCCAACTCATCCTTCAGTCTTGAAATGTCCTCTTGCGCCAAACGAAGTTCATACTCAGTAAGCGCCAACTTTTCTTGTATTGCATCTTTTTCTTCTAGCAAACTTTGAGGGTCGGCAACTGCTTTTGAAAAACAACTGATTAAATTCTATAATCAGCATATATCATGAAACAATGCAGTCTTTTCATTGGCAATCACTTCCCAAATCTCATGGGCGCTTTCACGCACAAAAACAAGCAAAACATCTTCCTCATTCTTAATCACAATCATTCACATTTCTGTTTCTTCTTAAACAAAGAAAAGGATAACAAAATTCAAATGAACGGATTCGTTGAGAGTACGTAATCAATTTCCAGATCTTAGGTAGGTAGGAGAAAGTAAAGGAACCTCGAAGAGAGTTGAAGCGGGAGATCTGATCGGGAGGGAAGTGACAGGGATCGGAGAAGAAGTCCTTGAGACGAATAGCGTAGTGGTCGCGGCCATCGTCGAGGAGCTCGTGCAGCAACTCGAAGGCCGTCAACAGATACTTCTCCTCCAACAGGAAATTCACCACGCAATTGCACAGCGACGCTCTCTCCACCTCCATCTTCTCACTATTTACTACTTCACATGCTCTGTTTCTTGCTTTCCCAATTTCCAAATCGCTCTATGATCGTCTCCCACCACAATTTATAGGTACGTAACCCAGGAACTGGCGGTAGAAATATCGATAATAATTAACTATGTTCTGCGATACTGTTTGTTACGACGTCGTGAACTTCATATCATGACTGCTCCACATGTCCAATCCTATGGCCTTGATTTAATCATACCTTCATGTTGCAGCAGTACGGTAGCGTATCCGTATCCCACATGAATATGTTACCCAGGAAGACATGGAGTTTATCTATCTCCACAAAAGTCAACGTGAAAACACCCTTTAATCAGTTCTGTTAAGCTGGTGCAGTTACTGAACACGTGATTCCTATTTCCCGAGGTTTTGCACGCAAATAGAATCCCCAAAAAACAAAAAAAGAAAATATATAAAACATAAAAAAACGTTATGAATTTTTTCGAAGGAAATTTGTACATAAGAAATAAAAAATTTAAAACTATTCTTCTGTTAAATGACCTTTAAAAAATCAAAATTAAATTAAAATAACATGGTTTGAAATTTAAAAAATTAGAAATAAATTTTAATTTTTAATGCAAAATTTCAAAGTACTTACCTCTAATTTGGAGATTTATTAAATATTTTAAAACCTTAAAATTCATTTTATATTACAAAATAAAATTTAATTATTAAGGAAACTCTTTTTTAATTTTAAAGTATTGTTATCTATTAATGAATGTCAAGTATTATTTATTAATTAAAAACGCATATAGTTATTGTCTTTATATTTGAGCATAATGAATATTTTTAATTGTAAATATGATTTGTATCGTTTTTTTTGAAAAAAGTTAAATAAATATATAATTAACCTTGCTGGCTAACAAGTCTATACAATGTATACAGCACTAGGTGCCTTTACAAGGATTCAATTCAAAAACCCAAACCTGAGGTTAATGTAAGAACCTTTTTAGACTAACATTAAAGATTCCAATAATTAGTTACATAGTCAGTGTGAGTCTCTCGCCAGTTTTGCACACTAATCAGCATCCGAATGTGCATTCATAATTGCTTATGAAAGTTGTCTGGTGAGGTGTGTTTATCCTGAAAAATCCTCTTATTTTGTTCATCCCATATGACTTTTTACTGTCGATGATAACACAATTCAGAAGCATTTTCTAGCAACATAATTGTGAAATGTGAGAGAGGCAATCTGGTCATATTGCACATCCTACAATATAGAATTGTTTAGACATCTCCCACATATATCCTTCCAAATGCTACTACAATAAGCATGGTGGAAAAACAAGTGCCCTATAGACTTTTCCTCCATCTTACACAAACATTACCAATTAGTAAAATAGTTAAATATCTTCAACTTGTCAGTAGTTTTAAGTTTACATTTTAGGATAACCCACAATGTGAATGCATCTCTTGGGCATAGATAATCTTTCCATAGCATTTTGGCCTATGGTACTTCCAACCTGTGAGAGTAGTGTCATTCTTTACTAGCCTTAGTTGTAAGGCACCTATCTGACTTATGTTTCCAAATATAACTATCACCCTTATTGGTACACGAGATCATATGGATTTCATCCAACAGGCTACTAGGGATATTGACATTGTCTATAATATTGAACTTGGCAAAGCTATCAGCAACAGTGTAATCAAAGGGTATAAAACCCTAAAGAGGAGAAGCAGGTGGATGTGTTGTTAACAGTCCCAGAGACAACCAGTTATCATACAAAAAACTTGCAATTTTACCATCTCCAATCAAAGCAATAAATTCATTTCTACATTGTTCTCTTAGCCTCAACATCATTCTAAAAGTAGAAGAGGGGGTTTGAGAGTACCTCACTGCCCATATGCTTTTCCCTTTGAGATAATATGAATGCATCCATTTTGTCCAAATCGATTGTTTATCAACCATCAACCTCCATAACCTCGGTTTGAGGCTTGCTATGTTAATAAGTCTCAACGACCAAATCCCTAGTCCCCCTTTGCTCCTTGGCATGCAAACTTATGCCCATTTGACCACTCCTTTAACACTTCCAAAACTACTACCTTTCCAAAGAAACCTTCTAAAGATTCACTCAATAGATTTTAAAACTGAAGTAGGTAAATATAGATGGGTGGCCCAATAAGTGCTTGTGGCATTCAAAATAGAGTTGATTAATTGAACTTTGTCAACTCTTGAAAGAAGTTTTGATTCCCACAAAGAGACTTTGTTTTGTAACCTATGTAATAGTGCTTCATAACTTGTACCTTTGAGTCTGTAGGGAGCAATGGAAATTCCCAGATATGTCATTGGGAATTCCTGTAAAGACATATCAGTGGTAGAGCTAAGAGAGCTTTGAATGGTTCTGGTGCTTTTTGAAAGGTATGCCCCACTCTTGGTACAATTCACTTCCAATCTAGTGCACTTTTGAAAGATTTTTAGAGATTTCATTAGAGCTTCAACCGAAGAGGTCTGCCCTTGACAATAATATTAAGTCATCTGCAAAACAGAGATATGTGATTTGAAGTTTTTTGCATTTAGAATGATACCTGAACTTAGGAGTTCTCTGTATCACATTGTATATGATGTCATGAAGATGCTCCATGATCAAAGCAAATATGTATGGGGACAAAGGGTCCCGTTGCTGAATT
>JANIMX020000053.1:3895387-3905428 GCA_024582655.2 Erythroxylum kunthianum
GACTGCTCTAACACACCACTTTCGTAAGGTATGCACTCGCATATTCCTCGGGATGTACGTGTGTATGCTTTGCGGGACTGGGGTGTTACAGTCAAGGTGAACTTGGTTACAAGTTTTATCTTCGTGTTGAGAAGAAGCTTGTTAGAAGTCACAATGTTGTGTTTATGAAAGATCATACGATATAATATATTACAAAAGTTGAGAAGACAAGTTCAGAGTCTAATGATCCAGGTGACATTGAGATAGTATCTCCACCTTTGGTGCCTAAACAAAATGGAAATGAACAATAACAGGATGAGCACTAAGATTTTGTGGATGCTTTTATACAAGAAAATGAAGAGAAGTCTCCAATTTCATCACCAAAAACTACCGCTCCTTTACAATTGCAAATAGGGTCTAGAAATAGACAACCTTCCAGTCGATATTCTTTTGATGATTATGAATTGAACTTTGCAAATATTTGTGAACCATAAAGTTTTCAAGAAGCCATAAAAGATAAGCATGGAAAGGAGTGGATTGAAGCTATGTAAGATGAGATGAAGTTCTTACATGAGAATTATACTTTTGAATTGAAAAATTATTGAAGGGTAAGAGAGGATTAAAGAACCGGTGAGTGTACATAATGAAGCAGGAATAGCATACTTCACGACCATGGTACAAATCTAGATTAGTTGTGAAATGATTCAGCTAGAGAAAAGGTATTAATCTTGATGCAATTTTCTCTCCTATTATTAAGATGTCCTCTATTCGAGTTATGCTTGGTTTGATAGCCAGCTTGGATTTAGAGGTTGAGCAGATGGATGTGAAGACTGTATTTCTTCATAGTGATTTTCAAGAAACATTTATATTGGACATTTAGAGGGTTTAGTAGTAAAATGGTAAAGAAGAATATGTTTGTAAGCTGAAGAAAAGCTTAAATAGTTTGAAGTAAGCACCCAAACAATGGAATAAGAAGTTTGAGTTAGTTAAAGGGACACAAGGGTATAGAATGACTTCTACTGACCATTGTGTACTTTTACAAAATTTCTCTGATCGTGATTTCATCACCCTTTTATTATAAGTGGATGATATGTTGATCATTTGCAAGAATGCTTCCAAGATAAATAAGCTGAAGAAGCAATTAAGCAAATCTTTTATGATGAAAGACTTAGGACCAACAAAACAAATCCTTGGAACGAGGATTATATAAGACAGGAAAGTTAAAAAGTTGTGGTTGTCTCAAGAGAAGTATATTGAGAATATATTTTAAAGGTTTGATATAGACCAAGCTAAACCAATTATCCTTCCTTTAACTAATCACTTCAGACTGAGTAGTGAACAAAGTTCTTCTATTAAGGAAGAGAATGCATGCAGCAAGTTCCGTATGCTTCAACAGTCGGTAGTATACATGTTATAATATGTACAAGGCTAGACATTGTATATACTATTGGGGTTGTTAGTATGTTTCTTTCAAATCCTAGCAAGGGACATTGGAATATTGTCAAATGGATATTCAAATACCTACGAGGTACTTTTAGAATGTGTTTGTGTTTTTAGTGTGGATAAGCACATGTTAGTTGGATACACCAATGTTGACATGACTAATGATCTTGACTCTAGAAAGTCTATATCAAGATATTTAGTATTATTTATAGGGGAGTAGTGTCGTGGTAATCAAGGTTGTAAAAGTGTGTTGCACTTTCTACCACATAAGTTGAATTTATTGCAGTAACTAAAGCATATAAGGAGATGTTATGGATGAAGAAATGTTTACAAGAGCTTAAGTTTAAGCAAGATCAATATGTTTTGTTTTGTGACAGTCAGAGTGTTATTCACTTAGGAAAAAATGTTTCTTACTGTTCAAGGTCAAAACTTATCGATGTCAGGTATTATTAGATAAGAGATGTGTTGGCGTAGAAATTATTGCAAATAGAGAAAAATCTACACAAATGAAAATAGATCTGAAAAGATGATAAATTTATTACCAAAGGAGAAGCTTGAAACCTACCAGCCAATTGCGGGAATGAAAACACCTCCCATATTGGCATGAAAGGGAGTTTGTTAAGTGGGTCTCGTTAATGGGAACACATAACTTTAACTTTAAAAGAAAAGGAAAGTGTGCTAAGCAAGATTGGCATCATGGCTAATCCTTCAATGAGCAAAAATAAATGGCCAAATTAAGGTTTTTTGTCCTCAAGTTTTAGAGATTTAGTCTCCAAGCATATGAACGCTATAAGTTGGCCATGTTTTGGCCATTTTTACATACACAAAAAAGCAAAACAAAGTGAGAAAGAGAGATTGAGAGCAAAGCCAAATATTTTAGTGTTATATTATATCAAATATTTGATGATCACAAAATAGTAGGGGTTTGTGAGTGTAAGTCAAGAAAAATATTGACTGTTTTTGTGGGTAACTCGACTTAGGTATTTGATCTCTTTTTCTTTGTGAGTGCCAATAATTGTACTTTTGAGGATTGTTTTTGTTGTTTTGCGTTTAATTCATTTTAGAGAGAAATTTATGTTGTACCCATTATTTTTAATAGTGGAAGAAATTTTAATATGTACTCGTGGTTTTTACTCCTCACCTTAAGGAAAATTTTCATGTAAAAATTTGATATCTCTACTTTAAAATTTTATTTACTATTTTTCTCCATAGTTAACACAAAGATGGGAGGATTAAAATTTTGTATTATTTGATCTTAAACCTAATTCTTCCCTTATAACCCAACACTATTGGTATTGACAACTATTAGTTTTGATTTTTCATTGGGTCAGGATTTTGACTTGGAAATATTTTGGTCTTAAGTTTGAGGGAAGTGAGTAATATGCACTAGACATAATTGACTCTTAATATCTAACGAGATGAACATTGTGTACCATATGTAATTGATCCTATATGTCCCTTGTAAAAATAATAATAATATGCATTGCAAGTGAAGATATCTTAAAAATAGGAAAGATTAAACAACAAATTTGCAATCCAAGACGTAAACTCAAACTTCATCAAGTAGGAAAGATTAAACTCTGTCTTTTTGTATGAAATAAGAAGAGTTGTGTTACTCCCGAAGAGTTGAAGTGGATTTATGCCAAAACATTCTTAAAACATGATATTCAACTTAACAAAATTTATTTTTAAAATGCTAAATATTAAAGTAATATTTTTTTTAAATGATTGTTTCTAATTTGGACTCAAAGGAATAAAACAAATATATATTATAAAAATTTAACTCAACAATCATTTTAGTTATATATTATTTATATATATATTTTTGTAATTATTTCAACCAATAAAAATTTGAAAACCTATGAGTAGGGTTAAAAGATAATTTTATATTATCTATTCGTACAATTTACCGATTAATTATTACGACTAGAACACTTATTTTTATAATTTTAGTGGTGTCAAAATATCAAATAGACACTCCCTCTAAGTAATAAGGAAACTTTTTTTTAACAATTGAAAGTATTGTATTCGAATTATATCACTAATCTTTAGTAAAATAATAATCTATATATTTCACAAACTCAAAGCAAAATTTACATTTATGCATTCTTAATAATTGAAGTATTTAATATGAAATAAGAAGGAAGTGTTTCTAGCTATACAAAGTTCTTTTTATTGGAAACTAAATCCACTTTTTATATTCAATCATTGATTTTTTAAATCCCTTTTCTTGACTTAAACTTCAGCATAACATCAAAGTATTGAGTATCAATTTCACAAAAAGTTGAGTGATAACTCCAAGTATAATAATCAACCACAAATCAGATTATAGAAGAGTGAATTCAAATGACAGATTTTTTTGAAAATATTTCTTTAATATATACGTTTAACTCTATTTTATTAAAAAATCATGAAAAGTTTTTGTATTGTACCATTCAAATTTTGATTTTAAATTCAAATATATAACTATATTATTATTATTATTATTATTATTATTATTAAAAGAGTACATTTCTAAATTTTTATTGATGGCAATGTTGAAATCACCTTTCGTCGTATTTATTAGAAACCTCTTCATAGAGAACATAAGGAAATCACTTCATTTTTATGTAACAATAAGAAAATCTTATTCACTTATCATAACAAATATAATTAGGTGGACTAACAATATCAAAATCAAACTTAATGATAACGATAGTCATCTATAGTAATAAAACACAACAAACTCATTCTGAAAACTATTAATTATACGCAATCTTCTCCTTATATTTTATAAAAATATTATTTTCGTGACTCGAATTTATAACCTTCTGATCACAAAGAAGCATCTTATCGATCGTTCCAAAACTCACTCTCGTCTGCAACTTATTTTATTTGGACGGGAAAGTACACATTTATGTTAAAAATGACTCCCAATTCCCAACTTGACCATGTCCGGATGAGTTCGAGTACACAATAGTTTGAATTTATCATAAAACTTGTAAGTTGATAATTTCTTAGGTCTTTGAATAATGGCAAGTGTTTAATTGTAGTCAACTTGCAAATTAACCAAGAAAAGGTATCCATTTCCATTTTCCATTCCATTCACAGTTTTTATTTTTTTTAATGTATTACTGAAAATAAACAAATAGGTGGGTGGTCCCTATCAAGAAAACTAAATAGTAGTAATCAGGTGGAGGCAGCGATTCTTCCAATACGAGCCAATCATCAGGACTATGTTTCCTCTTCCTCTCGATTATCGCTTTATCTTTTCTTTTTCTTTTTTCTTTCACGCTCTTCGCAGATATAGCTCTTTCAACTCGAGGACTTCAGTTCTGTTAGATACTTCTTGCCTGGAACTCTGCTTCTAACATACTTACTACATATGGACTAAGTAACTGCATTCTTTTTCTTGAAAAGAAATTGGTTTTACTAAAACCGGAATTGCCAGGTAAGTTTTCATGGGAATATTCATATGTTGTTCTTGAAGTTTGAATATTTCCTTCAGGGCCTTTTCATTAGGTGGCTAATATTGTCTACGTTGCAATTTTTCTTGTCGAAAAACATTCACACCCAGCTTTCGGTTTTTGGATGCTTACTTGAGTTTCAACTTGTGTGTACTGTAGTTTATTTGTTTATGTCACAGGTTGTGCATAAAATGGATCGAAGAGCTTTTGAGGATAGGAGAAGAATTGGGTCAGTAAAAGCAGCCATTAATATGTATGGAGAAAGAATCCTTGAACGTAGTCCTTCGATGAACAAAGCTCAGATGGATTTGCCTGAGGTATGTTATTATCGTCAGACCAAACCCCCAGGCTGCATGTTCTTAAACATTTTCAGTTATGTTAGTTTTTAGTCCTTTTGTGTTTAAACTCTCTATTGCTGATTCGTGTAGAAGTCAAATTCAAGAACCAAAGAGCTGCACATGGCAAAGCGAGACATGGCTAAGTATAGAGAGAGTAGGAAAGCTGCAGAATCAGTGAAGGCTGAAGCCGAAACCGAGCTGTTTGAGGCCAAAAAGGCTGTCAAAAGTCTAGCTCAACAAATTGAGGAGTCGAGCTTAAAGGTGAAATCAGAAGTGAGAGATATGGAGAGGTTAAAGAAGTCAAGTAAGATGAAAGACAAGGCATTCTTTGGGGGGAATGCTGAGGGTGGTAGATATGCAGAAGTTGTTAGAGAATTGGAATATGTTAAGCAAGAATTGTGCAAGCTGAAGCTTGATATGGCTTCTGTTATGGAAGAGAAGACACAGGCAGAAAAGGAGATGGAAGCCTCCAGCTCCAAGTTATCTTCCAATCTGAGCTCTGTGGAAGTGCTTAGGAAGGAGATAGAAGAGGTAAATGAAGAGCAAGTACTAGTGGAATTGGCTCGCATCGAGGCATCAAAAGAGTATGAAGAAATTGAGGCCCAAAGTGAGAAGGAAGTTCATGAAGTTTCAGCTGCAATCGAGGAGACCAAAAGGAGAATTAGAGATACTATCCAGGAGATTGATCAGGCCAAAGACGACGAATCCAAGTTGATTGTTACTTTGTCTGATGTGAAAGTGCTTCAAAGTGAACTAAAGCAAGCTAAGGAGATGGAGAAAAAGGTGAAAAGAATTGATAGCTTGAAGCATTCTGGAGGAAATTTTGGGCACCGGGAGGATTTAGAAGATTCCCCCTTGCTAAGGTCAATTACAGAAGAATTGAATGCAAAGAAGAAGGACTTGATATCAATTCGAGAAGAGAGTTTTCAATTCATGGCCTCAATGGATATCATAAGGGATGAGCTGAAGCATGTCTCTGAAGAAACAGCGCGACTGAAGAAGACAGAAGAAAAAGCAGACCTAACTGTTCAAAATCTGAATTCCAAGTTGCTAAGAGCCAAATCTAAACTAGAAGCTGCAACTGCGGCTGAAGAGAAGGCTAAATCAGTTGTGTCCAATCTGTCCCTTACCCTTGAACAATTAAAGACAGAAGCAGAGGTTGCAAAGAAAGAGAAGGCACTTGTAAGTGAAGAAACTGCCACTATCAAGGCTGAAATCCTAAAAACTGAATCTGAAATTGACTTGAGTGAGGAAAGATTGCAGGTTTCAATGCAAGAGCTCGAATCAGCCAAGGTCTCAGAGGCATTCGCTCTTGACAAATTGAAAAGGCTAATTGAGAGTACAATGCAAGACAGATCTTCTGTCTCTCGACAAAATTCATCAATCACTATCTCAAAGTTCGAATATGACTATCTACAAGGAAGTGCTGTTAGGGCTGAAGAAATTGCAGACAAAAAGGTTGCAGCTGCTCAGGCATGGATTGAAGCATTGAAAGCCAGCGAGAAGGAGACCTTGATGAAAATAGAAATGACAGAAAGAGAAATAAGGGAAATGAGATTGGAGGAAGAGAGAGAGGTATATAGAACTGCAAGGTCACTATCTGCTAAAAAGGTGGTAGAGGGAGAGCTAAAATTCCGGAGACAAAAGCATGAGAAAAGCACGGGTGCAGAGAACATGCAACTGGCGTTTCCCAGAAGTTCCTTTAGAGATTATACCAATTTGACTCCATCCAGACGTACAAAGGTTCGAAATTCCGGCTCTCCAGCCATACGAACAACTCCACGATCAACAGTCACTATCAAGAAGAAGAAGAAAAAGGTTGTGCCAAATTTGGCCAATTTATTCGTTGGCAAGAAAATTAACAGGGGTGAGGAATTCTTAAAATTGAAGTGAGACAGGAATGCTGCTTTTGTGGAGGCATTTAATCCTAACAGATTGATGTTTTTTCGAATAAGCTCTCGTCTTCGATTCGATTCTGTTTTACTATCATCCACAAGAAACTTGGACTACTCTCCCAGTGTTTTTCTGTGCTCAATAACCTGCAGCTTGTGTGGCAGGCTTTCACTGTTTTAGAGTGTCCGCAATGAATCTACTCTTTCGGTAAAGTTTTTCCTCTTAAGCTTGGTTTCTAACCTGTCGTGCTTTGAGCAACCATGGATTTGCAATTTCAGGATTTCATTGAGATGCTTCATTTGTAATTCAGCCTCATGCAGTGTAACAGTTCACTATACATACAATGATACAGATCATGAAACAATGAAGAACACCTGGAACTGCTACTTAAAGGAATAAATCCATTCTATCTACTGAATAAAACACCAACACAGAGAAGAAACAAAAATATTTAATTTAAACTCAGTGGGTTCCTGTGCCCAAAAGGACGTGTGTGATGTGTCATTTGTTATTTAAGTACATGTCTCGTGTGATATGTATATATACACGTATAATTTTAAAGACATTTTTTAAAGTGTGTTAGCTTAATACGATATATTCTCCAAAGTAAAGATTGTTGTGTATGACTTATATATATGGGTGTGCAATTGTAAAGGGTTTTGGGAAGAAAATAGATTATCTAATCTAAAAATATATTTTGATGGATAAACTCCAGAAAGATTCTAAGACTTATTAACAAGGATGACAATTAAGTCTATGAAGTCAACAAGCTCAACTCAAAAGAGATTATTGTGTATCACTTATATGTACGGATGTGTAATTTTATATCGACCTATCAGCTAGCTACATATTGGGCTTTTGGTTGGGTTTGGACTGCTTTCTAGGGGGCTCATCAACCTAACTCATTGTCAATGCTACTTACTATAATCATATTTAAGTTCTGTTAGGTTTGGTGAGGGGATAAATTGTAGAGGACTGTACCAACTAAAATTTATAATTAACTATACATATAGAGGAAATTATAATCTTCAAGTGAGATGTTGATTAATGCAATGAAATAGGAAATTTTGACTTATGAGAACATAGGCACAGTTCTTGTTTCTTTCTTTCTTTTATACAAATATATCATTACTACATATACTTTATTTCTTAGTAAGTGGTATCAAATTATACTTGAGGAAAAAATGACTTTAGTTACAAGGTTTGAAGTAGAAAAGTTCAATAGAATTGAGAGTTTCAGGTTATGACAGTAGAGAGAGAAGAATTTGTTAGCACATTAAAGCATGTTGAAGTGGTTATGTGAGAATAAGTTAGAAGATATGATGAGTTTGACTAAGAGGAGTTGCAGGTGTGACCAACTATAACCATTTAACCATGTATGGTAGTCATATTTATGTACTATGCCATGGTTATTACATCCCCTGTGGAGATATGAAAAAAGTTGGATAGTCAATACATGTTGATGTCTCTTACAAACAAGATATATCCAAAGAAAAAAACATATAAGTTGAAGGTGTAAGAGGGAATAGATATGAAACAACACATCAATGTGCTTACATAAAATACATATGTAATTGGAACTGTAAATTCTGGTATGGAAAAGCTTGAAATGGATAGAGAAATTATTGAAGTAATGTTGTGATTTCTGTATAGGAGAATGTTGAATAAATTGAAATAGGGGAATGAAATAATTAAACACGACATCGGGTTTTATTGAGAGAAATTAAACCCAACATCGGGTTTAATTGAAAGGTATTCCAAGAAGAATTAAATGAAACCCGACATCGGGTCACGTTGCAGAATGAAACCCCATATCGAGTTACATTATAGTTGATTGACGAAAGAAGTATGTTTGATTGAAGAATTAAATGAAACCCGACATCGGGTTACGTTGTAAAATGAAACCCGATATCAGGTTACGTTATAGTTGACGGATTGAAGAAAGTATGTTTGACTGAAGCAATAAAATAAAACTCGACATCAGGTTATGATGCAAAATGAAACCCCATATCGGGTTACATTATAGTTGATTGACGAAAGAAGTATGTTTGATTGAAGAATTAAATGAAACCCGACATTGGGTTATGTTGTAAAATGAAACTCGATATTGGGTTACATTATAGTTGACTGAAGAATTAAATGAAACTCGACATCGAGTTACGTTATAGTTGACTGAATGAAGAAAGTACGTTTGACTGAAGCAATAAAATGAAACTCGACATCGAGTTACGTTGTGAAATGAAACTCGATATTGGGTTATGTTATGATTGTGATGACTAAAAGAGGTCACGGTAACTGAAGGCATAAAATGAAACTCGACATCGGGTTACATTGCAAAATGAATCCCAATATCGGGTTACATTATATTTGATTGATGAAAGAAGTATGTTTGACTGAAGAATTAAATGAAACTCGACATCGGGTTACGTTGTAAAATGAAACCCGATATCGGATTACGTTATAGTTGATGGATTGAAGAAAGTACGTTTGATTGAAGCAATAAAATAAAACTTGACATTGGGTTACGTTGTGATTGTGTTAACTAAAAGATGTCATGTTGACTGAAGACATAAAATGAACTCAATAGCGGGTTACGTTGTGAAATGAAACCCGATACTGGGTTACATGTAAAGTTTACGTTGCATGGGAATTTTTTAGACAAGTTTTGAGATGAGAACCAATTAGAATTAGACAAGTGTCCAGATAATAACTCAAGTAGTTGGGAGATTAAACTCGATATCGAGTTTAGTTGGGAGATTAAACCTGATATCGGATTTCGTTTAGCGATACCTCCGACTACCTTGTCGAAGTGACTATAAGTCGATCCGCATAAGTATGAATCAGTCCCAACAGAGTTTAATTTTTATTAAGGGTAGTTTAGGCATCTTACATGAAAAGTGGGTATAAGTGTAATAAGTTTGTTTATGTGGCTGCATATGTTT
>JANIMX020000053.1:3942910-3953840 GCA_024582655.2 Erythroxylum kunthianum
TAGCCGATCTTTATCTGCCCCCGTTCTTCTTGACAAACACTTGTTTCAATTTTAATACTTCCTTTGAGTACTCTATCCTTGAAATTGAAACTGAGTGTTAACACTTTCTTTAGGTAATTTAGTAGCTAGATGAGGAGTTGTTCTTCTTTATGTTTTTCTTTATTTAAAAAAATTCTTGACTTGTAGATAGTTCTTCATTTTTCATTTTAGAAGAAGGTTGTTCATATTTGATGGTTTAAATTTTCAGAAATAATTTGTTTTGGGTTGTCATATTTTTCTATCTTTGGTTCTCTAGTTTTTTTTTCTTTTTTCCTCTTCATTTAGAGCTCTTAATTTCTAGAAGTTAGTTTCTTATTTAAGATTTTCATATTAAAAACATAAAAAAAATCCAGATTTGTTGTTTCATTTTTATTGTATTTTGTTGTCACGTTATTTTTATTTTTCTAGCTTTGGTATAATGTTCATTTTTAATTTATGCTCTTCTTTTTTACCCTCTTTAGTTAATTGTGAGTGTTAGATTAGCCTTGTTTATTTATATTAATGCACTTTAATTTATGTCATTAATTTTTGCCTTTAATTTTATGCTTTTAAGTTTATGACCATGCACTTTAATTTTATTTCTTTAAATTTATGCCTTTAAATTTATGCTTTTAATTTCATGTCGTTAATTTTATGTCTTTAATTTTGTGTCTTTAATTTCTGCCCTTAAATTTATGTCTTTAATTTTTCAGCATTGTAGTTGCATTTTTTTGAATTAATTTTTACGTTTATAAATTTCTAGCTTAGTGTTTTTAGTACTTTTTAATGTTATTTTTGTTTTAGTTATTCCTTGTCATTAGAATACATTTTCGAGCATATTTTTTTTTATTCTGAAATTTCCCAGCAGTGTTATCCTTCATTTTTCATGAATGTTTATGTTTGCAATTTTCATTTCTAAATGTTTTTGGTGTTTGATCATATTTCAATTGGTAAATAGGGTTCCATTTTAATTCCATCACGTTATGGTTGCACATTCTTTTATCACGTCTTTAATTTTGCATTTTAGCGAATTTTAATTTTTAGCATTTAATTTTCACTTTGTCAACCAAAAATCATCAAATCGGAATTTTACATTTTTTTTGTTTTACACACTCGTGAGTTTTTGTTTTTCCCACTTTAATCCATAAAATTCAAAACATTAAATTGCTCTAAGATTCCCTGTGGATTCGTCCTGGTACTCACTAGTTATTACTGTGCTTCAACTACACCTTGCACTTGGGATAGTCTGTTTAATTTTTCTTACTCGTTATATTAAATTGCAATTTCTAACCCACGAGTAATGTGATTAAACAGGAACATGCACAATCACATACGGAGTAGAAAATACAAAAACAAAAAGGCATGGTATAGCCACTTTCATTAATAAGAAACACACTATTTACAAAGTTTAGGCCTTGAAGGCCATTACAAAAGTTTACACCAAAAATAAATATACAAAGTACAACAGACTCAAAATTAACAAGGCTATGGTGGCATCTGTGGTCTTGACGTCCCAGACTGATCACGAACATCCTCCCGACCTACATAGAGAAAATATTTCGTGCTAAGCTTTCACTTAGTAGGCAAGAGAACATATAATATAAACATAGATCGACCACTTTACAGTCGTCTATAATATATGCACAAATCTCAAGAAAAAATGAACAAAACAGAAACCGATCCCTTACACACTGATTCTTGTCGCAATGAATACCACAAGTTCACATCATAAAACTCATACTTTGAAAACCAAGTTTCACATCAAAATACCCAACAGAAGTCTGCTAGTCCTTATCACATGATTTGGATAACGGGTCTCACACATAGGACACCAAAGTCTCGGCACCGTAGTGCCAAAATAAAGAGACCAAAGTCTCGAAACCACAGTGTCCACATAGAGACCGAAGTCTCGGCATCGTAGTGCCCACATAGCAACTGCAGACCCTTCTAGGCATGCCTATTTACCCTAATTCAGGACAAGGCAGACTAAAAACACACATCACAATCTTCTCTCACACTTAATCACATTCACATGATCATCTCACATTTGTCACATTCACATGCTCATTATGCTCAAAATGATGCTTACTGCATCATGATTAAAGGAGGAAAACCAAAACAAACATAACTCATCCCCTCTCACTTGGAAAAATTTTTGTCCTAACCTTGAGGGCTCATTTTCTATATACAAATACGGTTGTTTCAAACAATTGTCTTCTAGAAATTTATTTCCTTATGTCTTAGGTTTCTATCTCCACAAGAATCATATTTTATGGTCAATATTCTGAGAGTTATGCTCAGAATACTGAGGACTATTTAGAAACAAAATCCAACAATGACAGATTTCCTAACATACATTCATCTCACATTTCCACCTAGCTACTGCAACTTTTGGTCTATGAGACCTTCTTGGAACTTATTCCCCATCCTCATAGCTTTCCAATGGCACCTCATACACTCTCACAAGGTTAGTATACTGGGAGTTATGCCCTGAAGACTCAACATGTTCACTGCCTCGCCAAGTGATGGGGCGGAATTGCATGGCACATTTGGAGTCTAGAATTGACCAACTTATGGACAAAATCACAACAAGGTTTCTTTATAAGAAATCTAGCCCTATGTGTTTGCTTTCATATGCCTCTAACCACACTTTATTTGGATCACAACACAATAAATTATGGGCAATCAACCACCCACAACTCAACTGTAAATTTTCAGAATTCCACACGCATATCCACTAAGTTTTCCTAACTCAATTATCATGCAAATTTCATGCAATTCAACATACCCTAAGACATAATTTCACCACACAACCTCCCAATTTCAAATACAAAAAATCTAGATCAAAACCCTAACAAAAGGAGGGCAAATTGACAAATCTTTCCATACCTTTCAAATTGAGCTTTCAAGTTCAATTCCCACACTTCCCTTGCTTTGTTCTTCACTTTGCCTACACAATTAAGCCACAAATTCATTCCCACAACACACCCATACATGGCAGCCTCATCACAAGCATAAGGAAGAGAATAAAATCAACTATTTTACACATAACACTCACCTTTGTTCTTCCTCCAAAGTTGCTTCAAGAATTTGGCTCAAAATCTACCAAGAAAACATTTAGGTCTTTTCTTCTCTCACTCTCTCACGTTCTCCTTCTCTTTTCTTCTCAAATATGTCGAAAATGGGGAATAAAATATTACAAAAACAAACCACGCTGAAAACTCTTATATACTACTGAGATTTGTTGTATGCCATCGGCGTACACTTGAACGCCGCTGACGTATCAATTCATTTTATGTTTTTATGCCGCCGGCGTAAATCTCCACCCTGCTGGTGTACAGAGCTAAGTCGTCGGTGTATGTCATATACAGGGCCAGCCTATCAATTAATTTCTACATTTATGCCGGATTTATACTGCCGGTGTAAAGGGATACACTGTCGGCGTACTCTTTACCAAAACCAACATTTTGCATATTTTTGACCCCTTACATATACACATTTACTTTAACACATAGACACATGCACATTCTTCCTACTAGGGTAGGGTTCAGGTCATTACTTACGTTCTAACTGCATTTCGAGCTGTTGTGGCTCATGTTGAGACACAATTTTCTACCTGTATAAAAGTTTTACGATATGAAAATGGTAAGGAATATATGTCGCATGACTTTCAAAGTTTCTTACAACAAAAAGGTAATGTCTCTCATTGACCATGTCCTTATACTCCTCAACAGAATGGGGTGGATGACAACAAATGGATGTTAGTAATGCCTTTTTGCATGGATATCTTAAGGAAGTTGTCTATATTACTCCACCACCTGAGTTATTCTCTACTCCCTCTTCATATGTTTGTAAGTTAAAGAGGTCCCTCTATGGTTTGAAACAGAAACACTGGGCTTGGTTCCATAAATTTCGTGATGCTCTTCTTAACTTCTCTTTTGTTCAAAGTCGGTATGATTCCTCCTTGTTTCTATGCAAAAATTTAAAGGGAAATATATTGCTTCTGGTCTATGTTGATGACATTATTATTACTGGGATTGATTCTGAATTAATTTTTTAGCTTCAGGAGCGACTTCAAGGCGTTTTTCATATGAAAGACTTGGGTCATTTACACTACTTTTTAGGCCTTGAAATGTAATCTACTTTTTCTGGTATTTTCTTACATCAATCTAAGTATACTCAAGAGCTGATTTCTTTGGTTGGTCTTCAGGATGGTCGTTCTGTTCATACTCCCTTGGAAGTGAATGTTAAATATCATCATGACGAGGATGACCTCCTTCTGACCCTACTTTGTATAGGCGCATAGTAGGTAGCCTTAACTATCTAACTATTACTCGTCTAGATATTTCCTTTGTT
This sequence comes from Erythroxylum kunthianum, assembly GCA_024582655.2. Lineage (NCBI taxonomy): Eukaryota > Viridiplantae > Streptophyta > Magnoliopsida > Malpighiales > Erythroxylaceae > Erythroxylum > Erythroxylum kunthianum. The sequence continues at coordinate 3,947,285 of JANIMX020000053.1, forward strand.
GCTCAACAGGTTAGTCAATTCATGCAAGCACCTAGGCATCTTCATCTAGCGGATGTCCGTCTAATCATCCGTTATTTACATGGTACTTCTGCACGAGGTTTATTCTTTCCGATCGAGTCTCCAATTAGTCTTATTGCTTATAGTGATGCTGATTGGGAAGTACGTACTGATACTCGACGGTCCATTACTAGTTGGTGCATGTTTCTTGGTTCTTCCCTGATTTCTTGGAAAAACAAAAGGAAAGATCATGTCTCTAAGTCCTCCACTAAGTCTGATTATCGAGTTATGTCATCTGCTTGTTCAGAAATTCTTTGGCTTTGAGGGCTATTGGCTAAGCTTGGCTTCTGCCAAACCACTCCTACACCTCTCCATGCCAATAATACTAGTGCTATCCAGATTATAGCCAACCCAGTATTTCATGAGCACACCAAGCATATTTAAGTTGAATGCCACTCTATTCATGAGGCATATGATTCACATGTTATTTCTCTTCCGCATATCACTACTGAGCATCAATCTGCCAATGTGTTTACTAAGGCTCTTTCTAGTGGTCGGCATTAGTTTCTCATTAACAAAATGATGTTTTTGGATCGCCCAACATCAATTTTAGGGGGGGATATTAGTGTATATAGTATCTGTATATATTTAGTTTCCTTGTATAGTATAGCACGATTATAGGACCTAATTTAAGGGTATTTTTTGTATAAATAACTATGTTTGCTTCAATACGAGGATCAAGATTTTTGATTCTCTTTATTTGATAATGATGAAGGTGAAACTTTATTTCTTGCTTTTTATTCTACTGGTGTCTCATCTCCATATGTTTGGTTTATGGATAGCTAGTGTAGCAACCACATGTCAGCAAATTTGGAAACTTTTATTAATCTGGACAAGTCAGTTCGAACTACTGTGAAGATGGGCGATGGTGTAGTTCGTGAAATACATGGAAAAGGTAATGTTGAACTATCAGGTTATGATAAATGTATTAAGGTTGTCCTCTATGTTTCATATCTTGATTCTAACTTGTTGAGTGTGGGTCAATTTTTAAGGGAAGGATATTCACTTGTGTTTGAGAACTTGTCTTGTGCTGTTTTTTTCCTAATTCAAGCAAGGAGAATTTATTGTTGAAAGTTCCTATGGACAAAAATAACATATTTCCTCTTCGTCTTAATGGTGAGCAACATGCTTTCAAAGCATCTTTGGAAGATAAAATTTGGTTGTGGCATCACAGGTATGGGAACTTAAATTTCAGAAGTTTGAATTATTTATCTAACCCAAATTTGGTGGATGGGCTGCCTCAGATTTATAGTGTTGATGAAATTTGTGAGAGCTGTATTTTTGGGAAGCAACACAGGGAGGTTTTTCCTAAAGGAAAAACATAAAGAGCATTAGAATCTGTTGAACTTGTGCATGCATATGTGTGTGGACCAATGTGGATTCCTTCTCTTAGTAATAAAACTTACTTTATTGTGTTTATTGATGATTATAGCAGGTTCACCTGGGTCTATTTTGCTAAAGAAAAATCAGAAGCATTGTCAATTTTCAAGAAGTTTGAGAATTGTGATGACAATCAAAGCAGACACTCATTAAAGATATTAAGAACTGATCGTGGTGGTGATTTTTTGTCATGTGAATTTGATAGTTTTTGTGCAGAATTTAGAATTATGAGACAATTAACAGCTAGTTATACAACGTAGTGGAAAGAAAAAATAGAAGTTTTGTGGAAATGGCAAAAAGTTTGATCAAAGCAAAAGGTCTACTAAAGTGTTTTTGGGCTGAAGCAGTTCAGACGGCAGCGTACATACAAAATCAGAGTCCTACAATAGCACTAAGACATTTAACTCCTTTTGAAGCTTGGCATGGGTGGAAACCAAAGGTATCTCGTTTCAGAGTCTTTGGGTGTATTTATTATGTTCATATTCCATCGCAAAAGAGGCACAAACATAATGATAATAATGTCAAATGTGTGTATGTTGGTTATAGTGCTGAAACGAAAGGGTATCGATTTTATGATCCTTTAACTAATAAACTTATTGTTAGTCGTGATGTTATATTTGATGAGAAAAGTGCTTAGAAGTGGAATGATAAGTAGGGCTGTCCAAATTCTCTCCACAAGCATGCTGATTTTTTTTACAGAAGATGAAGCTAATGGTGATTTTAGTGCAACTTCACCACCCTAAACTCCACCTAGTTCTTCGTCTTCAACAACTTCTCCAAGTTCTCACAACTTCATAGCATCAAGCTCTTCATCATTAACTCCTCCATGAAAATGACGTTCTTTGACGTAGATTTATGAACAAACTCAAAGGTGTCAATTTGCTTCAATTCATGAGCTGCAACATTTTGAAGATGTTGTTCAAAGAAAAGACTGGTATGCAACCATGGATGAAGAAATAGATATCTTAGAAAAGCATGACACTTGGGAGCTTGTTGATTTACCAAGTGATAAAGAGAAGGTGGGATTAAAATGGATTTACAAGCTCAAATTCAGACCTAATAGATCAATACAAAAGTACAAAGTACGATTGGTTGCTCAAGGTTACATGCAATAATAAGGTATTGATTTCGGAGAAAATTATACCCCCGTTGCTAGATTTGATACTATTAGAACTGTTTTAACTATTGCTTCCCATTATAAATGGAATGTTTATCAATTTGATGTGAAGTCAGCCTTTTTAAATGGTGTTTTGAATGAGAAAGTGTTTGTAGAACAACTAGAAGATTATGAAGTGAAAGGCCAAGAAAGCAAGGTTTATTGGCTGAAAAACACCTTGTAATGGTCTTAAACAAGCGCCTAGGGCTTGGTACTCCAGGATTGATGGACATTTCCATAAGCTTGGATTCCAAAAGAGATATAGCAAGCCAATTTTGTATGTCAAAGCTAACGGGACTAACGAAATACTTATAATTTGTCTTTATGTGGATGATTTGATTTACACTAGTAATAGTGTTACTTTAATAGAGGATTTTAAGAGATTGATGGTTAGTGAATTTGAGATGACTGATTTGGGATTAATGAGCTATTTTTTTGGGCTAAAAGTCAAGCAAAATAGTGTTGGAAGTCTTGTTTCTCAAGAAAGATATGTAAACAATTTACTTTGAGAAATTTGGGATGCAAAATTGTAATCTAGTGAAGACACCTTTGAGAACCAATCAAAAGTTCTGTTTGGAAGATGGGGGAGAGAAAATTGATTGTCACATTTATAGAAGTTTTATTGGAAGCTTGATGTATCTCACAAATAGTAGGCCGAATATCATGCAAGTAGTTAGTTTATTCTTAGATATTTAAAGGGAACTAATTCTTATGGGCTTTGGTACACTAATGATAAAAATCTTGAGTTGTGTGGTTTCTTTGATAGTGATTGGGCAGGTTCATTTAAGGATCGCAAGAGCACATCTGGCTATGTTTTTAATCTTGGTTCAGGTGCAATTTACTGGAGCTCAAAAAAGCAACCATCTACTGCCTTATCAACATCAGAAGCTGAATACATGGTTGTTACTTCGGTAACTTGTCAAGCAATATGGTTACAACGGATACTAAATGATATGCAACAAAATCAAAAGAATGAAGCAATCATCTTTTGTGATAATCAGTCAACAATTGCTATGACGAAGAACCCGGTGTGTCATAGTAGTACAAGACATATTGACTCGACATCACTTCATAAGGGAGGTAGTGGCTAAAGGAAGTATAAAGATTGCCTATTGTAGCACTAATGAGCAGCTGGCATATTTATTCACGAAGGCACTACCTTTAGCAAAGTTTGAATACTTTAGGAACATTTTAAGAGTTGTAAATTTCAGCATTATAGGGAAGTGTTAGAAATAATGATGAAATTAGTAAGTTTGTTATCTTTTACTTAGTCAATAATCACTGTTATTAGTTGTCCTAGTCTTAAGCTTAGTGGATTGCTTGTTTCTATTATTTAGGAACATTATTTTGTTGGTTGTGAATGTGCCGAGAATTTAGGCATTCTGTTAGTGTTTTGTGTATTTAAACGTTGGTCCATTACTTAATAAATCAATCTTTAGTTTAAAACTTCGTGCCCATAACCTGTATGATAAAAGTCCTCTTTGTTCTCTTTACCTCTTTGTTATTTACAGAGAGAAGCTTGTGAGTCTAACATTTTTTTTACTTTATCATAGCAATCTCTGGCATTTAAACTAAATACCTTGTGAGACACTCAAGCCCCCAATTCGACGAGGTGATTAGAAAGTATCATCTCTTATTGCATTTTTCATGTCGAATGTGCGCAGAAGTATTTAACTTCATTGAAGAGGTTGGAAGGTATGTAAACATGTAAGTTTTATCATATAATAGTTTGAATTATTGATAACTTAGTAGATGAATTATAGATAAAGATTGTTCGAGAAGACTAACCTAAATTTTTATCAAAGCACTTGTATTTAAGAGATAATGATGTGGTGATACATGGTAAGAACATAGAAGTAGTGGATTAAGGAAGTTAGAGCACTACCTTACGAAATGAAACACTTTTTCAAATAGTGAAAACGTGATTCAAATGACATGACAACATAGTAGGCCTCTTTCAAACCATATATTCCATATGCTAAAATGGAGTTACTGATAAGAAGGCTTGACTCCCCACAAATGTGAATTAGTGGAAAAATAAGTAGTTTTAACTTACTTGATCTCTAAGTTCTTGTATGCTTATATAAAGGCATCTTTTCTAGTTCATTTGTAACTGGGAATACATTCAAACATCTATATGAGAGTTTAGAACTTTGAGAGAAAGTTTTTATTGAGAGATTTGAGTAGAAAAATCTTAAGTTGTTTTATAGAGTGCTTCCAGTTGGAAGTAACTTGAGTCATTTGTATTATTTTATTGTGTAAATAAATCAATAAAAGGTTAGTTTTACCATATCTCTCCTATTCATCTTTTGATTGATTTTTTTCTAAACACATAAATGTTAGGAGTGTAAGTGAAACACCAAAACATAAATATGAGGCGTTTGAAAACAATTGGACTTATTGGTTGATAATCATGAAGGAAGGATGAGTTAAGCTTTAACGGACTTGCGTTTGATTGTTGCACGAGAACTTCGACAATTTTATTCAATTATGATGTGGTCCAAAAAGTTATCGTGGCAACTGATATCAGAGCTTTATTAGTGAACAATGACTGTTATAATCAATGTTATAGAAAGAGCTGATAGAGAATAGGCATTTATTAGTTCTCTAGCCTTAATGGATGAGAGTAAAATTCATTGCTTATAACATTTTGAAGCTTTGGTGATTGATTCTCAAAAAAACAAAGAGAGTAATAAGGACAATTGTAAGCTCAAAAGGGGATGATCTATGACTTAACATTTAAACATATTATATCTAGGCACAAACTAAAAAATTCGATCAGAAAGCACTATAGTAAAGGTATGAGAGCCACAAATTTTCGATAGCAAGAGAAATGACAAAGAGCTCAAAGGTATTCGATGTAGGAACATGTCAGGCACTATAATATATGTGGTGGATGATATGAAACCGTGGTGCAAGAAGATGAATTTAAATGATATCAATGCGGGTAGACCTCCAATTGACACTTAAAAGAAAATAAATAAGGAGTTAACATATTAGTTCCTCTCCAATAGTACTTCATGATTTGCAAGGGAAGCTTTAAAATGGTTAAGACAAGAAGACTAGATGCAGGAGTATGTGAGGTAATTTACATCTTTGATGTTGGATATACAAAAATTGTTCAACTTTATAAATCACTTTCAAGATTGGGCATAAGTTAAGCTTCAAAGGGAACATGTGAAGGACCTCCCAAGCACAATTGTGGTTGTAGATGTCTTGGTGGATCTCCAAATTCTACCACCCATTTGAACTACTAGAGAGGGTAAAAAGAATGGTGAAACTCAGAATGACTCAAAGAAGGGCCAAAAGAAGATATGTGAAACTTCTCATTGTAAGTCAAAAAAACATTCCATTGAATTAAGGGAGGTTCTAACCAATGTTTTGATGATAAGAGAATAATTACTACTAATGGATTTATTATTTTGATGAGAAGGCAAATAAGAATATGATGTAGTGACCATTACCTTTTTCTTACGGTTACCTATTTGATTGTGTTGCTCCGCTTAGGAGTGAATAAATGTGTTTGTCTTGAATGCATCATATGCACCTTTTGCATGAGTCATGTCTTTTAATAATGCATATTTTTGTTGATTTATTTCGGGTATGAGTTGCTCACATGAAAATCGTCCTGATTGTTTGTTTGTTCGATTTGTTTGATTCTCTGGTTTCTTACTGACCCTAAAAGTGTTCTAGGTTGAGTTGTGTAAGAGACATATAAGTTTGGAGACTTGATGAGAATTTTTGATTATGACAAAAGTATAAAATTGATGTGATATATCGTATATTGATCTTGAATTGAGAAATTGAGAGTTTGAATGTAGAATTGAATTTGAAGAGATTGAGCTAATTGAGATTTGTGGACATTAGAAATAATGTTGATTAAAGTGATTGAGAGACAAAATTATGGATATTAGTCCTTAAGTAAGAAATTGGACCTAGTTGACATTAGCCATTAGGAAGAGG
>JANIMX020000053.1:4236829-4255772 GCA_024582655.2 Erythroxylum kunthianum
GTTTTCACACTCAACGGCGGAGCAGTTAGCTGGAAGAGTTCCAAGCAGGAGACGACTGCAGATTCGACGACCGAAGCAGAGTACATTGCTGCATCGAAAGCGGAAAAAGAAGCGGTTTGGATCAAGAAATTAATCTCAGAACTTGGTGTGGTTCCTAGTAGTGATGGGCATGTACTGTTGTATTGTGACAACAATGGGGCCATTGCGCAAGCAAAGGAGATGAGGTCTCATCAGAGGTCCAAACACGTACTCAGATGATACCATTTGATCAGGGAGATCATTGGCTGAGGAGATGTGAAGATAGAAAGAGTGCCCACCGATCAGAACATTGCTGATCCGTTGACGAAGTCGATTCCACAGAGTGCTTTTGATTCTCATATACTCGCTTATAGTATTAGATACCAAGGCGATTGGCTTTAGTGCAAGTGGGAGATTGTTAGGAAAGTGCTCTAAAGGCAATCACCTTTAGCACTTTTTGTACATATTATCATTTTTATTAGTAAAGCAAAGGAATTTTCTTTAATTTGATGTTCATTTTTTTTATGAATTGATTTTGATCTTAAATCAAATTATATAAGTCTATGATACAAAACCTAGCATGAAGGAAATTATGATGTGATCGTAATATTGAGATCCCTATCATGTGCAATTATGTTAGTATCTAAAATTTCCTAGTCATAGGATTAATAAAACAGGACATTGTTAATCCGAATAGACTAGCATATGTTATACTCCTTGAATTGATCAACCTCTCATATGGGCGTGTTCGGTGGGCGTGTCCAAGTTAAAAATATACCCAGCGCACACGCCTATATGGGCGTGTCACCTAGGCGTGTCACCCACCAAGAACTTATATATATATGTTCATTTCCAGCTGCAATTGAGAGTTTTTCCAATTTTCTCTCTATTTTCGTAAATACACAAAGCAATAGAGATCCATAAGTGTTCTGGACAGATTTGAGAGTGTTAATGTTGTTAATGTTCATGCATGTCATGTAATTTTTTGCTTGATCATGTTGCATGTGACTTAATCAACATAAACTCTCAATTTAGAGTGTCACTTGGTTTTGTACCTTGTTGATACTCAAAGATCAATCTCTATACATTTGATTCTTCAATTCTTATGTGGAATTGATTCTACTGAGAAGGAGTTGTAGTTTGTGACAACCCAACTAAGGAGAAGAGTCAAGATCGAAGGAAAAATCAAAAGGTAAAAAGTTATCTACTTTATGTTTTAGTTACCATTTGATGCATGCATATGTGATTATGGATTTTTGGTGATTTATGGTTATGATTTTTTTTAAAATTTCTTGCTTCTGCTGCCTTCCATGCATGTGATGCATGTCTCCTTAAATCCCTACACTAAATGCTTAACATTTCAATAAACTTTGCAATTGAATGAATAATGGAGAATCTTGATGGATATCCTTTTTGTTTAATGCTTTCCTGAAGTCGTTTCATATTAAGTTGAGAGTAATAAAATTGATTTGCTTGAAGCCAAGAAAATGTGTAAGTATGGAAGAGTTTGATAAAGGCTAAATAGACTATATTTCTAATTTCATATTTAATGCATTTTGTTTGTTTATTTGAGATTTTCTTATTTTTTGGGTACTTATCTTATTTTTATTGTGTATTTAGGTCTTATTTACCTTCATGGATAAAAAAAAATATAAGAATTAAGGCAAAATTGGGAAAAAAAATGAAATAATTGGATTTTGGAAGGACCCGTGCTGATGAAGGACACGTTCGTGTAAGTCTACACAACTGTATGGCTAACCGTATAGCTCTCTGGGACCATGTTTCTTCGTGATTTTTGAAGAATTGAAGCTAACCGTATAACTCTCTAAACCCCTAATTCAAGCTATGTCAAAGGGCAAAACAAAGAGAAAATAAAGGGAAGTCAAAAGGGGTTCGTAAGAGATTCAAGGAAGGCTCAGAAAAACACATATTAACAGCCTATAACAACAGAGAGAATGGAGAATAAGATTGGAAACATATTTGAAGTGGATTTTCATCAATCTAAAGTGGATTTCATGAAGATTAAAATGGATCTTTTCATGGTTCTTTTAGTTTTATATTTTTCCTTTAGCCTTGATATTATGATTATAAACTAAGCTTTTGTTGGTACTTGGATTAGATTAACCCTAAGATAGACCTTGCACCGATTTTATTTAACTTAATCCATTCTTCAATTATATGTTTTAAATTGTCCTTAAATTAATATTACTAGCGTATTATTTCATGTATGATTTCATGCATTTGAGAATGAGAGATCCTTTTGTATGAATAGATCTACTATAAATGAAAGGAGTTGCATGCAAACCTAAAGATAGGTCAACATAAATCCTTTAGATTAGGGTCAAACCTAATAGTGAAATTCACGAATCAATTAATTCGATCTTAGAGATTTAGTTAATCAACTGAGGGTTAAATGTTAATAATCTTGAGAAAGATATTAGCATAAAATATGAATTTTCACAGTCCAATGAACTAAAGATTAAATTAATTAGTGAAATCATGATTGCACGAGAAGTCCTAGGGGACGAAATCCAAGTACCATTATTTTCCTTAATTATTTCTTAGTTAAATCTTCATTCTAGTTAGTTAATTGTGTTGATCTATTTTAGTTTATTGTTTTAATTTTGCATTTGATTTATCTTAAACAACATAATTTGTTAGGCTATATAATTGAAAAGACAATAAGTACTAATAATTCTAGTCCTTGTGGGATCGACTTGTACTTGTCATTGCTAGCTATAGTTATGCCTTACACTTGCAGTTTAGAACATAAAAATCACATATCAATAAATACAAAGATAATCTTTTGAGAAACTTTGTTTGTAAAATGAAAAAGTTATTTAGAAGAAAGAATAATGACTTGAACAACTTATGGGTATTCTGACTTGAACAACTTATTGGTATTCAATTATATGTGATGATTGAAAAAATAGAAGACATTAACTTATTATCAATGTTTTAGTTTATTCTGCTAAGTGGACGATGTTTTTAAGTCCATTGATGCATCCAACCTTATAAGAAATAATGATACTCTATTTGAGATATTTGATGAAGTTGTGAATAAAGTTGGACCTAAAAATATTATATAGTTTATTACTGACAATTATTCTATTTATAAAGCTGTTGGAAAAAGGTTACAAAGTAGGTATAATTCTTTTTATTGAATTCTTTGTGTTGCACATTTCATTGACTTGATATTGGAAAAAAAAATAGGAGATGCTAGATACTTTTATATCATTAATGAAATTATATAGAAAGCAAGAAACATGACTTTGTTTATTTATAATCGTGCATGAGATCTAAATTTGATGAGAAAGGATTTCACTAAAGATTTTAATTTGTGTCGTTTTGCAATTACAAGATTTACAAATAATTTCTTATCACTTTAGTATTTTGTTCTAAGGAAAAAAGAGCTAAGACAAAAGTTTGTAAGTGATAAGTAGGTTGCATCTCAATATGTCAAGTCTAACGTAGGAGTGAAGGTTTTCATAATTATACTTGAAAATTATGAATTTTAGTTCCATATTTAATTTATTATCCAAGTTTGTGAGTCTTTAGTGAGAATACTTTGTCTAGTTAAGAGTAATAAGAAGGCAACAATGAGTTATTTTTATGATGTCATAGAGGCGGCAAAAAAAGCAATCTAGGTTAATTTGAAAAATAAGCCTTTATATACACCTTGTTATGCAGTCATCAATGAAAAATGGAAGAGACATTTTTTAATCTTAATGTCTAATTTAAACTAGGTTTTATAAAAAAAAACTGAAATTAATAGAAGAATGTTATTAACTATCACAACAATTGTTTCACATGAAATTATATAAGTTCTTAACTCACAAATGGAGTCATACAAGGATGCCTGTATTGATTTTGGAATACGTATTGCAATTCATCAAAAAGACATACTTAATCCAGATATATATTTCTTCACTTTTATTACTTGTTTTAAATTAATCATCATTTTATTTTATTTATAAGGTTATTTTTATTATCTTCAGATCAATTTAGAAGTAGTGTTTCATAATTACAAAAGTTTGCAATTCAAATTGTGAAGCAATGTGTAAATGCAACAGAGTCTGAAAGAAATTAGAACACATTTAAACTCATATATTCCAAAAATAGATATAAATTGGAACATAAAAGATCCAACAATTTAATCTTTGTTCGATATAACTTAAAATTTCAAGAAAAATATATTATTATCATTATTAAAAGAAATTATCCTTCATAATTGGTTTTTATTTATTTAATATAATTCTTAATAGAATAAATACTTTTTTATAAATCTAATTTATTTTGACCGTATCAATCTTTTAACAAATCAAGCTTTTAATGAAAAAAGTTCCATAAATAAATGACTTAGAAGATAATCTTGAATAAAAAAGTATTAACAAATTATTCAGTACAATAAATTTGAATTATGATCATAATAAAACTCTTCTTAATAATGAAAATTTTATACCAAATGAAAATTAAGGTCAATGTAATTAAACAAATATACCATTAAATGAAATTTCAAGTTTTATTTTTTATTTTTTTCTTTTAATTTCACTTATATTTGATATATATATATATACACACACAATATAAATATAAAACGTTTAACACTAATTGATTTTGAATCAAATTTGGAAATAAACCAAGACCTTTGAATTTGATCATAAAAACTTTATTTCTATTCCTCTTATTCTCATAATACCAGTATCTACTAGCTCGCCTACCCTAGAGTAAAAAACGTCATAGTTTATAATGCTCAAACCTGACATTTGTAAATCATGGAGGGAGGGGCAGACTCAATGAAACACAAGTACATGGTTGAGGAGGAATTGCAAAAGAAAAACAGAGAAGAAATAAAGGATAAAACTTCGAGATGAAACTGAAATGTATCTCTTTCATATTACAATAGAAATTTGACCATACAAATTTTTGATTAAACAAAAGCCAGTTAAGCCCAGTATACCATCCATAACTGGAGCAATTTGTAAAGCAGAAATGTAATTCTACAAGATCCCTAGAGCAAAATATCTAGTGAAAGCAACAGAAGGAATGGTTACCATGATGAGTGAGAAAGTCAGGCAGTAGGGAGTTTCTAAGGTTCCTCTTTTTCTGAAGGTTGTTCAGGAGGCAGTTCTTCATTTCCGTCATTTTCAACAGGTTGATCATGGGCAGGGGGTGCATCAGCACTATCAGCATTCTCAGGATAAAAGTTGATAGGGAACTTTGTAACCCTGGGTTTATCTGAGAGGATATTTCTTTGGACCTTGTCAATAATCACTTTTGGTGGAGGTTCCTCTCTCAACTGCTCATCCTCATAATCATTGTTCACATAATACCCAACTCGAACAAATTCTTGACCCAGATAAGAGCAGGTCAACAAAAGTATTGTCACACCAATGATGTCTTCTTCGTGAATCTTTGATGGATCTGGCGGGTCTGCCTGCACCATATCCAATAACAAGCAAGAGTAAGAATTCCTTCAGAAACACAAAGATGCAGTAATCTAGTTATTAAATTTCATACAAAAGGATTAGCATAAATTGCCTGCAAGACAAATCGATAATTTCCAACATTGACAGGCCCAACAAGTACGCTCTCCAGTAGTTGATCATAGGTCTCGTCTTCGGCAGAGCCCACATAGATCAATTTCCATTCCAAATCTGAATTAAGACAGAAGAATCCATATTATTACTTCCTCAAACATGAATGCACAACATAGTGAAGATTGAAAAGAAATTCACAAAAAGATTAAAGACTTGAGCAATTAATCTAAACAATCATGATCAGTTCATGAAACTTATTAGACAACAAAGTTGAAACATGAATAAAATGTATGATAGTCCATAGAGGCTCTGAAAACAGCTTCATGGACAGCACCGAGAAGTAACACAAATGGTAAGTAGATGCAAATTTTTGCATAGTCAGACTAATCACTTTGGGAAGATCCTATCCATTTTACTAAACAATTACACTGGTGCTCCAAGCCATGATTGATCCATTTCCACAGCAAACTTATCAAACCACACCATCCAAATAAAATCAAGGCGAGATACGAACAGTAGGACTGTCTTGTTTTCCTGCCCTATTTGCTACTGTTTGAACTTTACTATTACCATTGTTGAATAGTAGGCTCCAAATAGAAACATTTGCTAATATAGGGCAAAACAGCAGCAATGTCAACATTAAGCAAGTGACTCTAAGCCATCAAACAATATTGACACAAAAATTATTACACAAATAACAATCAACTGCAACCTCAAATTGAATGTCAAGTACCCATAAATCCATGGCAGATAAAGTAAAATTTAGAAGAGCGAAAAAATTTCACTACTTATTGTAGCATTGATGAAGACAACATGCTTTCAGAAAACCCTTACAATGCTCTCTAATCCAGTTTCATGCTGCCATGTCAGAAGATTGGCGCAGCATAACCCAACCTAGATAGCCCACAATGTAGGTAGAGATGTGGTTCAAACAGAAAAATATAGCAGTTCTTTGACGAAAAAAACTTATATGATGGAGTTGTTAAACTTTAAATAAGTTTTATGGCCGCTGGAATTCAGTATTAAAGTTTAAGGAAAAATAAAATAAAAGGATAAGCTCAGGAATCGGTCTCGAAACTTACAAGAAGTATGAATTACTCTTAGAACTTAAAATCACAATTTCTAGAAAATTTCAGAAAGGAAAAAAGAAAGAAAAAAATTCAGTTATGACAGGATGATATCATGTCCCAAGTTCTCAATATCATGTATCCTAAAAACATGCTTGATAATTAATTAAGCATTCTGCCACAATAACTATACTCAAGAAAACAATTTGCTGACTTTACCACAAAGGAGCAGGCTAAAACATACTTCCATAGAACACGCAATCAAAAATCAATTCAAGTCCACCAAACAACAGATTAAAAATAAGGTGTTAAATGAAAAAAGAAGGGGGAGATTAGTACCGTCTTTGAGAGGAGTCAAACATTCGTAAGATATCTCGAACTGGAACGGGGTAAGAAACGGAGCAGGATTGTCCAGAACAGTGACGTTGGTAATATTGACGGCACTCATATTTGCTGGTAGAATTCTTCAACAACCTAGTTAATTCCAAACCCTAGGTCCCACAAGCTTCGTCTAAACAACAACCCTAATCAAATCACATACACCCCATAGAACAAAAAAAATAGTGGAGTTAATAGAAATAGGGAAATGCAGCGGGAAAAAAAGGGGGTTTGATTTAGGGTTAATGGGGGAGAGAGGAAGGAATGTAGATGTAGTTGGGGGAAGAAGAATTGCAGGTGGGTGGCGGGAGATTAAGGGAGGTATGAAATGAGTGAAGCGGGAATTGGGGGTTTGAAGTTTGAAGTTTTAGGGCTTTCAAATCAATTCAAGTGCTCTCTCTCTCTCTCTCTCTCTCTCTCAAATTAGTCTCCTCTCCTCTGCTTTGCCTTTTTGTATGTATTAACAAAACAAATTCATTGTTACAGCGCAAGAAGTAACAAGAAGTGCTCTTAAGCTTTTATAATTTTGGTGTATTTTTTAAAATATGAAAGATTAACTTGTATTAAAATTAATAATATTTTCTGTGTTAAAATACTAAAAAATTAATCTTTACCTAACAAATTATTGTCACACAAATTATTACATAATTAAAAAAAGATTCCATCGCTCTATTAATTAAGAATAAAATTGCGTATTATTAAACTTTTACATACCCACTCATTGCCAAATTTTAATTTTTACTGAATATTGTTATTGTTGTTGTAAAAAAGATTCCAAATGCATTTGATTGATTGTGAAAAAAGGTTTTTAAAAATGCAAATTAAAATTTAAAAGTGACCACATATATATGAGTTTAAGTATAGAAGATATTAATAAATATATTATGTACATCTTAAGTAAAACCATGCATTTGTACAATGTTAGAATGAACAAGCAGAAGCTGAGACTCCAGAAATTGTAAAAGCCCAGTTTGACAGAATCTACAAAAAGGAGAAATTTATGCAGTCACATCCATCTTCCTGGTTTGAGAACTGAACATTTCTGCAATATCCGCTGCTGTGCTGCATTCCTCTGGACTTCTATCAGACACAGAGCGAATGAATCTCGGAAATCGGATGGAAATGCCACGAGATGGATGAACTAGGCACACAGCAGCCTGATGAACTGGTGAAATTGTTAAGTCAGCACCTTTTACTTCCCAAACAAGTTCAGGAGAAAACCACGTATCTGGCATCTCGGCAGTTCGATAGTAGAATGGCTTCTTGGGCAATATCTTGTCCCCAGAAAAATATTCCTTCATCTGCAACTCAACAGTTCAAACTATACAATGACAATACTGGAGGATTTCGTTTCATTGATGCTAATTACATACAACAATTGTTATTGTTACAATCTTCATGTTGGACCCCGGAAGATCAGGAAATATGTTTTTGAGATGGTCTGTATAGTGTCGAGCAATGCTCGTACAATTGTTATTGTTATAATTTTCATCTTGGACCCGAGAAATCAGGAAAGATGTTTTTCAGATGGTCTGAATAGTATCGAGCAATATCATCATACTAGAATTATGAATTGTCTACACATACAAATTTGCAAGATTTTCGCTATCAGAGTTGTGACATGAAAATAAATTGCTTGGAATACTGCCATGCATTAGCACCAGTCTAAGCAGCTTACAAGTATATAAAGACATGCATAAAAATTGGACAGGAGATAGTAGGTGCTTTTATACCAAACTCCTATCTAACAAACTTTTTTAATGACTTTAATCATGAGAATTCATTATAAATTTACCTCTATGTAAAACGCATCTGAAAAGCCAGACATCACACGGCATACACTTTGAAATTCCTGCATCTCAGGATCATAACATGCCATAAGAAATGGACTGTACCTACAAACACAGCTGAATTCAGTAAATCATATTGGTAACATTTGTATTTCAACATATCATGCATTCCTCTAAAACGTATTTATTATGCAAGTCAATCACAATTTTCATATGCTTGACTGGCAATCAACAAAGCAGTTCCCTCTTACTTCTGATAAAAGGATGTTAATTTTTGTGGTACCTACATCATTATCCAAACACTTGCCCACCCATAATCTTTCTGCTTGAGATCAAATGTAGAAGAGGCCCAAATTTCCAACCTCATTCAAACTTTATTGGACAATCATTTCCATTATTCCAGAATGACCTCAACACTTTCCTAACTAACAGCTCGACTCTTAACATGAGATTTTGGGACCCAATAAATAGAAGAAAGTTAAAAAAGAATTTGTTGCAAGGGCCAAACTGTCTACTAAAGGGATAAAATCCAGATGTTTACCATCCAGCTTTTCTCCCATTTCCATGCCATGCACCAATTGGAACCAAATCAAGAGAATCACTCAGTCCTTCCACATAATCTCGCTTAACCTAGAAAAGAGATTGGTCTCAATCTGTAATTTGTGTTGAGCTCAAATATATCATACAATTAAACTATATGAAGTTGTGTCACTTTCAACCTTTAACCATGACTCAGCTCGTTTATCTGGAAAGTATCCAGCATCAACATCCAAGAGTTTGACCATAATCCCTTCACAAGAGGAGCGGAATGCATCTTCAAGAAAAGAGCTTATCTTAGCAATCGTTACTTCGTTTTTCAAACAAGCATCTTCTGCCTCAACCTACAAAGCCAGAAGTTGTCCAAACACCTCCGGAAAAGCATGCACTCATGAAGTAAACTAGCAAAAGCAGAATAGTTACCATGATTTCCTTGGCATATTCAAAATAACCTAACTTCTCATCAGAAAATAGATCCCTCAAATCTGCATAAACATGCAAAAACAAAAAGAAAAAAAATTACGTTTTAAAACCAAGAATAGAATAGTAGGGGAAAGGAGTTATGTGAAGAAAGTGTAAAAGTGTATATCTTCAAAGGACAATAGAATATCATACAATTCCGCCTCTGGCGGAGGGGAATCTCCAACAACCTGCACCAAATGATTGATAAGGTTAATAAAAAGACAACATCTGAGAACCATAAGAAAGTTTGATTGAAGATCATTCCCTACTGCTTCATGGACTCTGGAAAATCAGATACTGCATAGCATGAAGAGCCATTTTACAATTAATGCAATAACAGTCATGTGAGCAAACCAGAGATATTTACTGATGCAGATTCTGTCATTAACGACTAACTTAGGGCAATTGGTTTTTCCTTTTCCAGATCCTCTAGAACCAGTTTTGGGACTATGTTTTAAAGACTTTAACAATATATATTATCCTGCTGAATTGGTCTTCTTAAAAAAACACATCTTCCAAACTGAGCTAAAACCATACGAGCACAGTTGACACCACCAATATGTTCAATGATACAATGATGAAAACTGAACTGTCCAAAATACAATGCAACTCAGGTGGCGAACATCAAATGTGTGGTCAAATGGTTCATGTTGTGTGTAGTTTTATGCAAAGAGAGGAAACAATTCTCTGTTCGGTAAAACTAAAATAACCACAATTATAGGTGGACAATCAATATAACAATAAATCATTAGAAAGCAATTATTTGAGGAGTGTATAGAAGTCAAGCTACATGCTGAATTTCTGTGTGACTAAATCTCAACTGTTAGCTGTAAGTGCAAATTTTAGATGCAATTAACACTTCTGGTCATGCAATACCAACATGAGGAATCGAATCTGTATGAGGAAGGCACCCTGTCTTTTTTTTTTTTTTTGAGGAAGGCACCCTGTCTTGACCACAGACTTTGGCGCTGAATTTTCATCCTTACCTACCCAACTGGCTTGTTTACTGACTTTGAGGACATCCCTTAATTAACCTCTTATTTATTTGTACAAACCATTCAGACTTAGTTTTAAGTCTCTACTTGGTGAGTAAAAAAATGGGAACTTTATTGTTATCGTACTTGAATCCTCGAGTTACAATGGAGTAGCACAAGTTGTGCAACTTCATCCCATATCCAACTTGTTCATGGACCGAAATAGACACAATATACCTAGATCAGGACGTATATTGTCCAAAAGTATTCTAAACAAACACAGACTTCTGCTTCACTTGTTTGTGATTCATTTGAACAGTGATCTGTCATCAATGTATCTGCATATGGTAATATCTTACATAAAGTAATCAGCATGCCGTGCATCCAAATTACTTCTACTAAACAATAGGCAAATCTACCTTATCATAGTTAACATGAAGGTAAAAGACACAGAACTCCCCTTGGTTTCACTTATTTCAAAAAGTATTTTCATTATTTTGAATAAATTAAAAAAAATCATGCAGTATTAGAAATTATAAAAAAGGACCATTTGTTAAGTTTCTGACAATTTATTTTTAATACAAACTATTACATTGCTGACTGTTGTGCTAGTAGTGTTTATATAGCACTGTAACGTGTATAACAGGCAATTATATGATGATCTGCATTAAAAAAACTTTGATGAACACTTAATAGAAGGTCCATTTTTAGAGTTTCTAATACTACAGGGTTTTTTTCAGTAATTTGGAATAAATGAGACTATACAGGAGGCCTACTTCTTTTACACTTAATATGGTCGACTATGTTTATGTGCAAGATATTAAATACTGTCCTGACACAAATTCTCATAAAATTTGCCAAATTTTTGATTGACCATACCGAATTGCTTCCTCATCTGCATTAGTAGCATATCATAATGCGTTCAATTCGCACATTTGAATTTCTTATGTGTACAATGTCATATAAGAGTATAAACATTTTCAAGAGAAAGGTGTAGAGGATTACCCCTTTCCATTAGCAAACATGATATCAAAGACAAAAACACATATCTCAACCTGCAAATGGTAAAAAGATCAATGGAAAAAAAATTAGGAAAGGTTAAATCTTAAAACAAGCACAAAAGCAACATCACAAAAAAGGTGACTTATGATGTTAATATTTGCAGCCGTAATAAAACTGATGTATACTGTATGGTTTTGTTATTAATAAAATCAACTTTCAATTAAATATTATGTTAACATAATGTAATAATCTTAAATCTAAATTACGTACAGTATGTTTATTTTTAGGTCTGCAATAAAATATTTAATAAAAACCATATTAAGTAACATTGTAGACCAACAGTGGTCAAATAAAGCACAATGGAGGAAGGCAAGGAAGGTGTAAACCAACATCGAAGATGACAGGGACAAACATAAATAGAACATCATATTGGAACTTTAGCTAAATAAGTGAAAGAGGAATGGATCCGCATATTAATAATGAAAAAGTTTGTTTGTTTTAGTCTAAAACTAAGTAGATATTAGTGCCTACAAGCAAAAGAAGGCTTGACGACGGAGTTAAATTAATTATTATTTCTTAAGAATAAGCACAGTGGAAGAAGAAAATATATCCTCTCATAAGGCATCTGTTAAATTTGGTAAAAGTCTACATAATCAGCCTAGATGCTACTACTATTCACCATCATCACAATATGAAGCTATATTTGCAGAATAATTAATATTATTTCCCTCCAACCAATTTTGCAAAAACGATATGCATCTAGCAGTATGCAGCATCATATGACTTGTAATCCGATTTTCATTAGCAATTGCAATATTCAAAGGAGTTGAGGTCTCATTCACACACTAAAGAATATTGGTAAAGCAGAATTGAGTAAATCATAGTCCAGTTAGCATCTCATATCCCTAAGATTGCACAATCACACTATCATACATGTACCAGTTTTTCAATATATCAACCTTTATGTTATCAACTGTAATTGAGGAATCTTTTCTCCCTCTCTCCCTCGAAGAAAGTTCTTGGAAGGACATCATTTTGCAGCTGTTCTTTCTATCAACTGCAACTACCTAAACAAAAAAGCACTAAAAAGATTAGAAAAAGGACCTTTTCTAATTCAGTAAAGAACACTCCACTAGCGTAATCAAGATGGAAGTATACTAACAAATTGATCCTTGAAAAGCACTTTGAGACCTGACCTCGGCATCTAATATGAAAGTCACTGCAGCACGTTTACAGCGTTCTAGAATGATATTTATTAAATCTGGAAATCTAGATGTTGCATCTTCTCCATTCCTTGAGAAGACATGAATGCTACCATTTGGTAATTTATGAATTTGAGCACGCTGACCGTCATACCTGTTAAATATAAATACAAAATTGCTGAAAGAGAATCCCTACCTAAAGGTTTAAAGCATTAGGAAATGTGTAAAACATGCCCATCCATCCTAATGATGAAAATAACAACTCATTCACCTTAACAAATAATTAAGTGAAGAAACTCTAGATAAATAATGCAGAACTAAATTCTGGAAAAGGAAAGATAAATATAGACTATAAACTTTATTAGTTTCCAAGTTGAACTCACTAAAAGGTTAAAAAGAAGCAAGAACATTAACAACAATGAATCCCAACTGCAAAGCTAACCAAATCCTTAATTCCCTAGCAACTTGGACGACAGACTGGTATCTATCGAGACTTCAGAAGAAATGAATAAAGAAAAGGCAACTTTAGTAAAAGATAAAGGCCTTGACAAAGATGAGCTTACTTGTATTCACATGTAAAAGCTTTCTTTTCAAACAATTTCAAAGCTTGAGAGACTCCATTAGTAATTCTGATAAAGGATAACAGTTAGAACACAAGTTTCAGAAGAAAGTAAAAGAAAAATGAAGTTTGAAGGGTAAATACATATTCATACTTTGCAAGCATAGGTTTGATTGGAATCCCTGGAACCATTGATATGGACGATGAAGAAAATCCAAAGCCTTCACTAATGAGTGAAGGAACAAGCAGATCCTGCAACATTGTTCACATAATAAACTGAAAAATGTTTGAATGAGTAAAACAAGCAAAAAGGTATAGATTCATACAAGGAACCTACCAAGCTTGGAAGTACATTGTACGCTTCAACCACAGCAGTCGAAAGGCACTAAAGAGTGACCAAAGATTGGATTAGTAACATATAACAACCTATAGTCAGATTCGTATATCCACATCAATGGTTTCGAAACTTCAGGTTAAAATTGTCAATATAAGATTTAGCGACTCTCATCAGTATAATAAAAATGCAACGTATCGTGTGAAACAAAAAATCACTTCGGGATGCACAGCTAGATCAAATAAAGTATAAATAAGAAAATTTGAAGACATTGAGGTCACTGCCAAAACAAACCTGAAGTTTCTCCTTTAAGTTTTCAGTTTTGCATTCATTAGAAGTGCCAACTAAGGAATTCATTGCAACAGCTTGTGCCAAAGCAGGCAGAATAGTTCTCATCATTGCTCCAATCCTTAAGTTCCTTACCTATAAAGAGATTACTTTCATAAACAAGGCAAATGCCTCTGCTGAAGCACCTCAAGTTTACAACACAGGATGTGTTTCCTCCAGATTAAACACAAAAAGGATGGAATTCTTGGAGTTGTGAAACAGAAGAAACAAAACATACTAAAACCATATTTTAATCTTTTTGGTTAAATGAACAAAAAGGCAAGTAAGGTAAGAGAGATCAATCATGGCTTTAGGTTGAGAAATAAGAAAAATGAGAATACATTTTGTTTGTTTTTATTTTTAGTTTTGTTAGGACCCCGATAATGAGAATTTATCAAAGGAGGAATAGGAGAATAAAACACGTGAGGAATGTGAGGATGACAAATGTCATGAGGGGAATGGCCAAAGGATGAATGTTGTTATGGAGAGAGAAAGGGAGTTAGAGAACGGAGGGGAACAAAAGGGTGGTAGAGGGCAGAATGAGGTAGGAAGGATTTGAGACAGGATTGAGAGGGAGGCATCTGGTAGTCTACACTGTGCCAGAAGGAGGTATCTGGCAGCCTATACTGTGCCAGAAACTATCTTTTGTTTGTTTTCTGCATTTACAGTAGAGAAATAGCGATAGTATCCTATCAGTTTTACTCTAAAATAAGTTCATTAATTTAATTGCATACACTTAAATTAATATGAACAGAAGAATCTTACCAAAGTTCTAACAACATATTTCACCTCCTTTTCCCTACATGACCGCATGAGATTCACAATAAGGTTTTTCTTACGAGCAGTGCTTCCGCTACCTGTTTGCTGACTGACAGTTGTACAAGAACATGGTTAATGATTGCACAACAAAGCATTTACATCAAGACTACTAGATAAATATACAAACGTACAAATTGGATGCTGGATCTATAAAGAAACAAACAAACAAGTTCTTGCAAGATTGTCTCCTAAGTACTCTAATGTGTTTCAAAGGTTAATGATTCTTGTCCTGGGACAAACGTGCTGAAAAGAGTCAAATGTACACAAACTCCTCCCCTACTATTAGGCACAAGCTCAGACAGATGACCTCCAGCTCAAATTAATAGCCAAATAGTCATAAGAACTTTAACCTCATCTACAAGTAGAGATAGATGTATTTGAATCTGAATTTTACAAAATCAAGTAAACAAGCTTTTAATGCCAGAAATGTATAATTGTTATATAACCTGAAAATCATGCCTATAGAGTGTAAACACATAATGAAGTATTTTGTTAAGTGATAAAGGAAATAAAGAAATGCCAGAGGTCATGTAAGCAATGCTCGAAATCAGAATCAAGTCTTTCTGTTGAACTCCATATGTCACCTACCACTATGCGCATATTGATAAGATCATCACAGGGAAATACCTAAAGATCTCAAGGACTCATGTGCAACCACACATTCACCAGTAATGTATTTGGTCATGAATCAAATGGCTTGCCCTATCTCACCTTATCTTCTGAAGCGCAGCAAAAACATCTCTAATAAGGAGTGGAGAAGGTGGAGCTAGTAATGTCTGTGTTTGTCGACACATCTGAGCAACATCACCTTTTACAGTGGATATCATAATCATTCAGCAGGATACCAAAAAATAAAAATAAAAAATAAAACTGGAAGAAAATGACAGTATTTCCTACCAAGATCCCCCAAATTATTGTACATTTCCCTTAATTTAGAACGGTTTGTCCCACATGCATCTTCCAGAGCTGATGTGACCAAGCCTCCCCCAATGTTTAGTTCCTGCATTACTAGAGCAATTTCTAATTCCAGCATGAGTGGGGTAATAGTCAGTTACTGCATTACTAGGGCGATGCTTAGTAGAGAGCAACACCAAGCCCTCTGCCATTGGAAAAGTGTGCCAATTGCAGATTAAATAGAGATATGCAACTAAGAAGCCCACATTGGAAGAATATCTGAACTCCTTAAAATTAGGAAATATGAAAATACTATAAGAACTCATCGTAAAGATTTGATATGTTCATAAGTAGCATACTAAACTTGATTTTACGAGCTTCCTTTTAAATGAGAACTCAATTTCAGGAAACAATAATCATAGCAATTGTGAACCTCGGGAAATAAAAAACTACTATCATGTATTTTAAATTTTTAATAATTATAATAGTCAATAAAAATGCATATGGCTGCAAGACTAACCACATTCTTATGGTCAGCAGCAATCTTATTTGTGCAAAGATAAACGGCAGGCATTACATCCTCAGGAGACAAAGCTAGCAAACTGCATCATACAGCAGTATAATGGAAGAAGCGTTAAGTATTATTTGATGAGCATCACTCAAAATCCAACTTGATGAGAAGGACATTGGCTTTGAAAGTAGATTTGAAAAAAAAAAAGCATGTGAGAAGAGGAAACCTTCTAAACATATTGCACAACATAGTAGTAGCCTTAATCCTTCCTTTCTCACCCTCAACAAGGTCAAAAGTTCGAGCTAGATGGGCATAAGGTGCAGGTTGTCCAACACTCCAGCATGCTACATATGTTTACAAGTACTAGGCTCAGTAACTTAAAACATTTGCAGAAAAGGGAATACTGCGTGTAGTTTAAAATAGTCATTCAACTGAGTCCATAATTTGCAAGCTATGGTCCCCAGAAAAACACAATGGAGCTGTTGTACTAGCCTTAACTGGAAAGTTGTATTCTGGGCTTCAAAAACTAGATATCACCTTAATCTGGGGATTGATTCCTCAAGTTAGACAAAGATGGAAAAGTAAACATCTGACTTTCCTAACTTGAATGGAATGGAAAGCATATTCAAAATTTTAAATTCCTAAGCCTCCTCATGGAATTGTCCTATCTAGTTTCAAATGTAGTGGACAATTGATAAGTGTCGCACAAGTACGTGTGTTCTTAGAATTTCAGGAAATTAACCAGCTTATAAAGAAAAAGACGAACCATGGTTTATAGGATTATATTTTTCTATAGGCAGTGACACCAGGGATTTGTCAGTATGTGCAATTGACAATGGATGTATAAGTAGATCAACCACTGGACCTGTTTCCTTTGAGATATTTTTCTCCTGGCCAGAAAAGCATTCAGTAGTATGGCACTCAGGCTGAATCAAATTCCCAGATACTAGCACCCTCTCTGACCTCTCATCAAGGTCACCCTCAGAATTATCATAATGCATGTCCAGTGCCTTACTTATATCTCCCTTGGCCCTCTCCAGAATGGTGGCAGCATAGCTTCTTGAAGATTCATTGCCATCAATTAACTGAATAAACTGATCTATTTCCTCTCTATATGAATTGGTAGCTTCAAGTGGAAGCAATTTTTCATCTACAAGGCACTGATTGAGCCCTGTTTGAGGGACATAAGGCAAAAGTTTATTAAAGAATTTTGTGATGGTAGACTGCTTTGGTCCACAAGATTCCACTTTTGCATTCGGTTTTGTTTTCTTGCTGGGCTTGTTGCCAATGGTCCTCTTCCTTTTTCCAGGTGAAGTGTCACGCTTAATTGACGGCTTCATCAAAATAGGTGATTTATTCCTTTGACTTAAAGGAACAAAACATCCAGGACTATTCCCAACAGATGCCAGTTTTGACAGTTTTTCAATGTCAGCCTGTGTACCACTCTGAGATGTAAGAACAGGAGTTTTACAAGCTAAAGCTTGCTCATGAAACTCTGTTTCACACTCATAAAAGTAAGAAACTGCCTCAACAATATTGTTTTCAGAGACACCAAGTAAATGCAGCTTTTGTTCCTGGGTAACCCATGTGGGCAAGCTATCACTTAATTCCTGTAAAAGTTTCTCTCCTGCTCCATCGCTTATCACAGTTGAAATGTGTAAACTATCTGCACAAAGAGTAAACGCGGATTGATCATTCGTTTCAGATGAGTTTATCTCTTCATCCTGGTGACCGAAGTCAGATGAGGAGGCGATGACCTTCTTGTCATTCGCAAAGGACTCGACATGAAAATTCTTCAAAAACTCTTTCTTGTTAGCCACCTCATCAACTAACCCTGCAAAATGTTTTTGCATTTTGTAAGAATGTTTGCTATCAAGATTTTCAACATCCACACCGACGGTAGGAATGACTCGTTTGGGTCTCAAAAACTTGACGTAATCTCTAAGTTCAACATAATTGGAATGCTCACTATAAGGAACAAGATGAATCTCCAACGAATCTTTCGATCTCACTGCAAATTTATTCCGCTTCACTTCGTAAGTCCATCCAGTAGGAACAAAACCCACAACCCTGGAGTAACCTTTTTCCATCATAATCTCGTTCACCTTCATAAAATTAGGCCGAAAATAAGGCCAGGTCTCACCCAACACATTCCACCCTACAACATGAACATCGCTCTCGCTCTCATTCTCCGTAAACAACTCACTTTCCCCATAGCCCAAAACCTGCAAAACCCGCATCTTCCTGCCACCTACGAACACTTTTCTATCACACCTCCGCGCAACCTCCACCAAAATCTTCTCTTTTCCCACCACAT
The DNA here is from genome assembly GCA_024582655.2 of Erythroxylum kunthianum. Taxonomy (NCBI): domain Eukaryota; kingdom Viridiplantae; phylum Streptophyta; class Magnoliopsida; order Malpighiales; family Erythroxylaceae; genus Erythroxylum; species Erythroxylum kunthianum. The sequence continues at coordinate 4,255,561 of JANIMX020000053.1, forward strand.
AAGTCGCAACAAGAAACAGTACACTCTTCTTCAAGCCCGTAAAACCCTTCCCTCCAACCCTCTCTATCACACTAACAATATAATCAACAGATTCCTCTTGAGAAGGGAACAAGAATTTGGGATTGCAATAAGTGGTATCCAAGAAAACCGCATCACAGCCAACGAACCGCCTCAAAATCTCATCATCCTTCATGGAACTAGAGAATCTGAAA
>JANIMX020000053.1:4289409-4300719 GCA_024582655.2 Erythroxylum kunthianum
AGCTGACTAATTAATTACGGGTTAAAGACTTTAATTTAAAGGCTTGATAAACTCTTTAGGATAATCACATATTTATTAATTCAATAACATGATGATAACTTGATTAGCGTAATTAGGGTGGATTCTAAGTCCTCACATTATTGATTTATTAGTTTTTCGTGACATTATTCAATTCTTTTCTGCAATAGATTTAATTTAATTTCTTTTTAAATTAGTTACTCAACACTCACTCTTTGATTGCCTAAATATTGATAAAAGCTAGCGTAGGTTTAGTACTTTAACCAATTTTCGTGGGATCGACACTCTACTTACTCTATATTACTTGATATCGACCCAGTACACTTGTTGGAGCATGCACTCTATTTTTAGTAATACAATCCAAACAGATCAATTACAAAGAAGATTTAAAGTGGATAATCAACTAAAAATATGAGAGGATTTTAAAATTCTCATTAAAAACTTTATTAACAACTTAAAGATGAGAAAGACACCATTACTGAAAAAGGAACTCTTATTTGTAATTAGTACTTAACTTATCTTAATTTGTTGTTACAAAAAGGAGGAGAATTTCTATTTATAGTTTTATACTACTCAAGGATCCTTCTACAGAACAAATATCCACCACTAGTTTTTTATATCATTTCTAGACTTAAAGATGTTTCTATAAAATATCTTGATATTTCTAGCTGGATAATTGGTAGATTTTTTCTTCAAGGTGTTTAGACATTTAAAAGGTATTTTAGAGAAAAACATCTCTAAAACGTCTTCTAAAATTTGAGTTGTAATTCTTATTCTTTGGATTCATACAAATGTCCTATTTCCTTGACCCAATGTATAAAATTCAAAACAAGTTTATATTCCAACATCTATAACATCTATAAGATTTGAGAGCGAACTTTAGAGCAACTAGTAAGGTTATTCCTTTGTGATTGGAAGGTCACATGTTCGAGTCACATAAATAACTTTTTTGTAAAAACTACAAGAAAAATGTTATGTACAATTGATGTCCCTCACCCGATACTCGCAAAGTGGAGAAATTTGATTTGTTGTTGTTTGTTTGTTTATAACATTAAATTAAATATTTAAAACATGGAATGATAACATTACAAAATAGAGCAATTTGACCTTTATTAAAATGAATATTTAGTATATTTAATTTTTTTATATTATGAACTATACATTTTAATTTAAGAGTTTAAGTTTTTTATAATGTTCAAATTTTAAATGAATTTTTTAGAATATTAAACTGCATTTGAGAATAAAGGTTAAATGTTTTTTTATATCCAATATTCATGTTATTCATTGTTAATAATATATTTCATAATGAAATTATATTGTGAAATCTAAAGTATCTTAGACAAGCTATTACTTCTTTTGTAACTTAATTTTATGCCTAGACAACAACAAATCAAATAAGTTACTACCTATTCCGCGTACAAATAATTCTCAGATAATACAGCAAGGTTTGATGAATGAACAAGTTCATTAACTTTTCCCTAAAGTTATTGAACTTTCATTCCATCGTACACTCTGTCAATTCCTTTTTGCAATATATGAAGAAGGATATCATATGTGCAGATATGACAGAATACCTTCGTTAAGAAATTATACATATATTGCTTCAAGATGATTAGCAATTTTACATGTCCCGTGCCAGCAAAGTCACACATCTAAAATGTCACAACTTTCCTCAAAATCTCAAATTAATTAGATATGCTTATTCATTATCTCAGGCAATATGATCAAATACGTTAAGTCTATATGAAAACATCCAATTTTTTAGGATTTATTTTCTTTTTCCAACTTTGAAAATAGTAGGAAATAACCATCCTTGAGTAAAATGGATTTATTCAGCTTAAATTAGACTTAATATGAAACACACGTACAATAAACTCAGTCTCTCCGTTTTGCGAGAGTTAGAGGAGAGTCATCAATTGTACGCATCATTCCTTTTATATTTTTACAAAAAGACTATTTTTATAACTCGAATTCGTGACCTTTTGGTCACAAAGAAGTAACCTAATAAGTTATTCTAAGGCCTACCTCTTAAATTAGAGTGAAAGATTAGAAAATATTGCATTTATTATTTTTGTTAACTGGCAAAAGAATAATTACTCACCCAAATTAAGCAAATTCGTGAGATTTATATCTTAGAATAGACAGATTTTGATAATAATGAAAGTGGATTTGTCTCATAGAATTTAGAAATAAAAATTGCAATCACAATTGTGTATCTGAATTAGTATTTGAAATACAAGAATGATGGTTGATACAAATTCACTTATGTACAATTTTCTCCAACCTTATCTGCTGAATTTTTTCTATCTTGGATTGTCAATGAAGAATCAATTTTATCAATCCATTTCTAAATACTAAGAGTAGCTAAAATTTAACCCCCATGAAATTTTCGTTTGGTACGAAAAGAAAAAAAAAGAAATTTGCTCCACCATAAATGATAAATCACAGGGGATATGTTAATATACTCGTCACCTTAAGCGATCAGGCTCTTCATCTATAGTCTCCAACAATGGCTTCTTTGACCTTGACATGGATAACCGATGCATAAACTCAGCAGTAGCAACCTCTTCAAGACCATCCAAGCTAAGTCTAGGCACGGCCGTAGTCTCCGGCGTCATGCCATTTTCCCGGCGGTCTTCGAACGGCAGGTCCCTGACTTTCTTCACTTGGGAAACACGTTTCACAGCAGAATTAGCCTTCATGAACAAAGCACCGAGGTCAGTAGCTGTGACGACAGAGTTCTTTCTATGCATTGGTAGCATCACGTACACAGTGGCCTTTTCAAGCTCATCATCTGCGTTGAGAGCGCAGAATCTTCCGCCCAGTTTCATAGACCTGGAGTTGACGATGAAGAAGTTGGGTGTCTCCATCATGAGCTCTGCAGCTGTAGTGGGCCGTTGGATTTTCCTGATTTCTCCATTTGGAAGGATGACTTTTGTTGATCTCGAGCTTATTAGTGACGGGTTTGCTAGTTTTGCTGAGACGTAGTTGCCCATGATCGGCAGCGACGAATAAACAGATTAGAAGAACTAAGTCAACTTAAAACAAAACCCTTTTTAAGAGAAGAAATAATCTCCTAAATGGGAAAACGGAACTAGAAACTTATTACAGAGAAGCGAGTGCTTTGATCAGCTGTGAGAAGAAGATCGTAAGGAATGATGAGGGATTGAGATGTGGAGGTTGATATAAATTTTTATATATATAGTAGAATAATAATGGGAGGAAGAGATGACAGTTGCGTGTGGATCAGAAGTTGAAAAACGCGTTGATAGGGATAAAACGAAAGGAGTTAGTGTCCTCATTATAACTATCGTCAACTTTTTGTAAATTATTACTGCATCATAATTTCGAGTTAAGAAAGTAAGTTTTTTTATAAAAATTATAAGAAAAATAATACGTATAATTATGTCTCTCATTCGATTTTTATAAAAAAAACTTAAGTTTATTATTATTTTTAGTTAATAAATTATACTAAATACTTTTATTTGAACTTGTATTTTTTGGTAACTTTATCTACTGGAGAGAAGTCCCCTGTCATTACTTTCTTTCGCTATGACAGAATTTTTATGTTGTTTTCGTAAAGAGACAAGTTAATGAAATTGCTAATATTATTGCAAAGACAGCTCATTCTTATGCTAACTCTATAAATTGGCAAGACCCTCTTTTTTTCATGGAGATTCTTGCAATTAATGTAATTTTTTAAATTTGAATGAAGGTTTTATGATTCAATTTTTTTTTACCTGGTATGCTCTTTGAAATCTTATATGTATGCATTTAGGAAATCAATTGCAACAATAATAATAATTTAGTGAAAATTTCACTTATATGTGAGATCTGAAGAGGTTCAATAATACCAGTCTTATTTTTAACTAATGAAAATTTTCAAAAAAAAAATAGTTGCAAATGTATCATATAAATAAGATAAATTGAATATTTATGATATTCAAATTCGACAAGGCTAATTTGAAATTTGGTAGTTTGGGGAGTGTAAAACTCAAATACAAAGTAAGAAACTTAGGCCCAACAAAGAGTAAGAAGAAAACATTAAAATCTAACAATCAAGTTCATGACGAGTTTAGTTAAGATATCAACATCAAATGAGAATGTAAAAATAACAAAAAAGCTACCTTATCAACTTCCAAAATATTAAATTAAGAACACCTAAAACTTAACAATCAAATACCTTAAAATATAATCAAGTCCCTAAGTTTAGTTAAGCTATCAAACATTAAATAATTAACAACCTTGTTAACTTCTAAAATATTTTCAAGCATAAAGTTTATGGTGTCTTAAATCTTTCAATATTTTATCTTCTTATTTTTAGTAGATAAATACGCATGAAAAGGACTTAACCACTATTGCAGGTTGTATCGATTTAAGAGATACAGATTATTCATTTGTTTGAGGGCGAATCTTTAAACAATTGATAAATGTTACTCATTTGTAATTTTAATGTCGTAGGATCGAGTCACGGAAATAACCCTTAATTATTTGCTTTAATAATTCCCTTAGTCCTTTATATTTATACCTTACATATGATTTGAACGGATAAATGAATTAGTCAAAACAATGTCCTAAATATAAACCCATATTCGAACTGTCAAAAGGGGATTTCATATTGACAAATGAAGCAAACATACTCCTACACAAATTTTATATTTCACATTTTGTGATTTTTCTTTAAAAATTCATAATTATTATTTTTCGAATATATGTTAATAAGATTTTTAAAAACATGCAATAATTTATTAATTAATTGTGTATTTAAGTAACTCAAAATCAAGTAAGCAATAATGTAATTATCGATAATGAATTAAAACCTGCCCCTGAACAACTTGTTGCAAAATTTCTTAATAGTTTCTGTATAGACACATACCCAAAGACAACGCCCTTAGGCATTTCTTTTCAACAAGTTATTACAATAAGGAAAACAGTCACATCTAAGTGCTAAATTATAATATCACTTTATTATTAACCTCAAATGAGAATGTGGGCTTTAGTGAAATATTTAAATATTTAAATATAAATACTTATAATAATTGCTTCCACATATTACTCTTTTGGGTAGAGAGGAAATTGGAAAGCTTGTGAATCAAAGGATATATTGACCAAATAGCAAAAAGTCAGACGTTGCTTAGATATATAAAGAGTACAATTTTCTAAGCAAACGAGTTAGTTAATGGGTCGGTGTCGGTGTTGGTTTATTTTCTCTTTCTCCAACCCTTAAATAATAATGCAAGCTAATTCATCACTCAATCATGGATTATTCCTGTACTTTCAAGCACCTTCCTCGTCCCGCTGCTATTATTATTCTTTAAGAGCAATTTGTGTGCCCATAATCATTTGTTAACTTTGGTTACTCATACTTTTTTTTCTTTTCAATGGACTACATCTCATCATTCTTGCTTGAAATTGAATCCACTATGCAGTAATAGAACCGTACATATTGCATTGTTCTGAACTGCGCTTGCAGATTCCTTTGCCTTACTGTTACCAACAAATATAAATAATGGACTTTGCCAATCAATCATCATGCTATCTTCTTCGTCATTAAAAATGCATTAATGTTATAGATGATTTTAGAGCTGTGTGTTCATGAATACGATGTTAGGATGGAGATGAATAATTAGTAAGCTTATAACATTTTAAAAGGAAGAGGACAGTGATCATGGTCGTTTCTGACGTTTTATAAGTCTTGGACAAAGTAAAAAGAATGGTCTCAATATACAAATATGTAAGCTTTAAAAGCATATTTTCATTATTAAAATTTAATATCCATACATAAGTGATTTAATTTATAAGTCTACATACAAAAAAATATTAAATGATCATAACATTAGCTAATAACATCTTGCAAATATCAACAGCAATAAAATCACTAAAAATGGTAGTAGTAATAACAAAGTAACAGTAGTAGCAATCGAGCAACAATATCATATTGCAAAACATTAAGAGAATTGCACTAACAAACACACAAATGATCATGATTTATTAAAAATAATTTTTGCGTATATTTTTAGATGCAAAATCATTAATAATAGTATCAATATCAATATTGTCCAACATATCCTTCTCGATACATAAAATAGCTAAATCATTCAATCTTTCTTGTGACATTGATGACCTCAAATAGGTTTTCAATAATTTTAACTTTGAAAAACTTCTCTCATCAACTAATGCTACATTCACATGTATAGTCAATAGAATTCGATAAGCAATTGAAATATTTGGATAACAATCTGCAGCTTTAAAAAATTCTAAAATTTCAACTGATGACATTAACTTATTTGACAAAGTCATTTCCAACACTTTTAATTTAGAAAAACATTATTTAAATCTACATCTGGCATATGTTCTTAAGAAAAGTTGTTGTAAAATTACTGCAATATTCTCATAGTTCATTATCATCCAACGACCTCAACTTATTTGAATCAAATAAGAATCCAAAAATATTTTCAAATGTCGTTAATTGTTCAAATCTATTCTTCAATGAAGCAATTGCATATCCACAAAAACTAGAAAGTAATTAACTCTAAAAGAATCCTCAACTGATCATTGTATTACTCCATCATGATCATTTTCGTCAAATTGTCTTTTCCTAATAATACAACGTCTTGTTGGAAATGTAGGCTCTATGTTCATCTTATGTGCAAGACTTTTGACAATATTCATACTAGAGGCAAACCCTTCGTCTCTATATTTATCAAAACATACCATCACACATTCTAATTGCTCTATGATAGCGTCAATGCACATGGATTTATATTACAACTTTTTACTCATCATGTTAATAGCGAATGAAATATCATACCAAGTAAAAATTCAAAAACTCTCAAATACACTAACCAAACTTTCGGCTTCACTCTTTGACTTAACATCATCATAAGATCTAGAAAATTCTATCAAAGCCATTCTTATTTGAGGAGCTTGAAATCTAATAGCTTTAACACTTTTTATTCAACTCTCCCAATAAGTGTTAGACAATGATTTAATGGTTAAGCCACAAATATTATCAAGTAAGACCTTCCACCTTTTAGGAGAACTTGAAAATAATACATATATGAGTTGCACAACTCTAAAAAATGAAACAACTTTAACATAAAAATGTGTCATATCACTAAAAGTAAGATTAAGATTATAACAACCACATGATATATATAAGGCTCTTGGATATATCCAAATGGTTTCTTTATCGACTAATCTGCTAACTAAATTGTCATTAAGGTTAGCTTTATATCGTCCAGCTTTAATTTCCTGAAAAATAAACAATGATATAAGATTAATACTTGCACCAAGATCACACAAACATTTAGAAAATTCCACACCATTAACCATGCAAGGAATAATGAAACTCCCAAGATCTTTTAATTTTGATGTCATGTTATTGGTGAGTATCGAACTACAGCTGGCTATTAAGACTACTGTCTGCCTCGAGTCGCAAATTTGCTTGTGGAAAAGTAGCTCCTTTAAGAATTTTGCAAACTTACGCATATGTACAAGCACTTTTGGCAGTCAAAAAATCAAATGCAACTTCGTAAGCTTTTCCAAAACTTTTGCAAATTGGGTCTCTGCAGGGTTTCACCTTAATCTCTTTGGAAATTGTAATTTGGGTACGTATGGTTGAGGTGGAATGTAGGGGGATTCCTCCTCTTTTGTTACCTTTTGCTTGCCTTTCTTTTGACTTATCTTAACCTGATCTTTGGCTTCCTTTTGAACTGGTTCTACCAACTTCTTCCCACTTCTCAAATGCATTGTTTTCACTTGCTCCTTCGGGTTGGATTCAATAGTATTAGGAAGTTTACCTGAATTTTTGACTGTCAATGCGGTTGCTAACTGGCCCATCTGTATCTCTAGGTTGTGAATGGAAGAAGCATGATTCTTGAGCATCAGTTCAGTCATTGCTTGTGTCTTCTTCTGTTCTTCATCTAGACTTTTAACTTTGGAGCCTATAGAGCCTATTGCATCCATTATTCTAAAAACTTTGGAGCCTATAGAGCCTATTGTATCCATTATTCTAACAAATTAGGATTCCACTTTTGACTCGAGTCTTTAATACTTTAACTCCCAATTCTTGACCTGTCTTGAAATCCTGGCGGTCTTTGTGGTCTCAAATTTGCACCTGTATTGTTAGTTCAGGAAGAATTTTGGTGGTTTTTCCACGCCAAGTTATAAGTGTTTGAGAAAGGATTATTACCTGATTATTGTAGCATACCCAAATAATTTGCTTGTTCCATTCCATCATTGTTCATGAAATAACATTCTGTTGACGTATGGTCATATTGTCCACATATTTCACAAACCTTTTGCATTGCGTTTACCGAACTGGATGAGGCATTGATGTTGTTCAACTTTCTGGTTACTATCACTATCTAGGCCTGCATGACTGAAGTTGACTCTGTTGCCATGATTCCCTATTTTTCCTTCACATTGTACGGTCTACTTCTTTTAGTATACCACATATAGTTGTTAGTGGTCATATCCTCAATCAGATCGTATACAACATCGATGGTTTTTCTCATCAACGAGCCTCTGACTGCTGCATCAATTGTACTCCTGGTCGTTGCATTAACTATATTATAAATTGTCTGTAATAACAGCTCTCTTGGCAGGTTGTGATGAGGATAACTTTTTTGTAGCTCCTTGAATCTCTCCCATATATCGTAGATGGATTCTTGGTCATATTGTTGAAAGGTTGTGATCTCCCTAACAATTTGGGTCGTCTTTGTTAATGGAAAATATTTAGCTAGGAAAGTTTGCACTAACTGGTCCCATGTAGTTACATACTTTGGATTGAAAGAACTTAGCCTTGCCTTTGCCCTATCTTTCAGTGTGAAGGGAAAGAGCCTCATCCTTGCTGCCTCCTCAAATAATCCATTATACTTAAATGTACTGCAAATTTCTAGAAAAATTAGCAATGTGATTTGGATCCTCATGTGGTAAACCATAGAATTGAACACTAGTTTGCAAAATATTCAATTAAGCAAACTTGATTTTAAAATTGTTCGCATTAACATGAGGCATGGTGATCCCCTGTTGGTTATGATTGAACTCGGGCCGCATAAAATCCATCAATGTTCTTTGGTCACCGCCTTGATCTCCCTGATCTACCATTATCTTTTTGATTTCGTCTTAATGCCTTGCTTTTCTCAAATACCTTTCAAGTTTGGTGATGTCAAGTTCGCTTAATCTACTCGCACTTCTGGAACTTCTCGTGTGCATATACGTGAAGTAGCTTGGTTATGTAGAATAGAAGGCTTATGAGTTAAAGAACAAAGCTCGAACTTGGTGTGGCAGCTTTGAGATCTCTTGGAATCCCTTGATTCTCCTTGAAAATTCACACAAAAATGTGTCTATCTTCCTCCTTTTTGTGTGCTGCCAACTCTTCTTCCTTCTATGGTTTAAAATTGGATTTTTATACCCTTTTTGGAGTATAAACCGACTAATGGAAACAAGTGGGACTGGCTAGAAATTTCCAAAAAAAACTTGCTTGATGACATGGATTCAATCCATGTTTTATTATTATTTCCTTATCCAAATTGTGCCCTTCTTTTACCCATAAGAAGTTGTACATCTCATCTTTCCTATGGTTCAAAAATGAAAAAAAAAAATCTATTGAGAGATGAGGCTCACGCCAGTGCAAAATTGGCAGTGGGTTAGCCTAGAAAACTTTTAAGTTTCCTTCGAGTCACATGACTTGCTTTCTCCCTTTGTTCCCTTTTTATTCCTATAGCAATTCCAAACCAAAGTAGGTCAAGTATACACACAAAAACTGCCCCATGCAAGCCCTAATCATGTACACTAACATACAAAACACACTTCATTCAAACACACTAAACATGCTTGGAAATAATGTAAAACCTAAGACAAAACATGATCTAGTCTGGTTCGATAAGGGCAATTGGCCCTGCTCTGAGCATAATGGCAAGGACATTGCCACTTCATTGGTACAGGCAATTGCTACCAACTCTCCTCCCATGCATGGTGACATGATATAGGAAAACTATATCATTGCCCCAGTGGCACACTTTAATCCAGTTTTGGCTAAGTACATGAAGGTGCTTAGTAAATTCTGGAGTTCACCAATTGAGAATGAGGAAGACATGGATGGTCTCGAAATTTCAGCTCAAGATCATGAAGTAATAATAGTTCCTGCTCAAAATACATTTACCGTACTACCTCAATCTCGCAGGGAGATCATAAACTAGAAGAGCATTCACATTGGAAGAGCTTATGACATGAACAAGAAGAGCATTCACATTGGAAAAGCTCAAGCTCGTTTTGCCCGTAGGAGGGGTTGCCCCAGTAACCTTGTATGACACAACTCTTTTATTGAACTGAACGAGGGTTTGAAAACCTAGATACTTTAGTTTTATTGCCAGGCTAGACTGTTTAGATATAGATTTGCATTACCAATCTGCCAATTCAACTGACACTACATGGGTTAGGCTTCAGCCCCCCATGTTTCCTTGTAATTTTCTCTTTTTATTAATAATATTAAGGTGTGTTATATTCACACTAGTTTTATATAAAAAAAAACTAACAATTTCATGCACATTCATGCAAAAACATAGACAAACATTAACATGAAACATGTAAGGCACAAAAACCTGCAAAACAATCATAAACTACATAAAATAAAGAAACCCTAGGATAAAAACCTTCGTTTTCATGTAAACATGCATACTAATAACAAGAAAAACATACACTAAAATGAAACTATCAACTGTATGACATAAACCAACAAGTGGGAATAAGTGTAATTTCAAATTAATAAGCAAATACACTTAAGTGGCTAACCAGCTCCAACTTGCTATATTATCGAGTGCATGTCTGTAACTTCTTATTGCCTTTATGCATTCTAGCCTTCACCGTATCACGAAAACATAAATTTGATAGTTTTATAAGCTTATTTGTTTCTATTTCTATTTTTATTTTTAGTTTTCTATTTTTATTGTTAAATTCAGTAAAAAACTATTTGTTTGATTTTTTTATTTCTTTGATGATTTTTCGCTTCTTTAGATTTCAAATTTTTTTAAAACCATATAAAAAGTGGTTTTTGTTTTTTTTTTCATAGTCTGTTTTACTATAAACTAAATATATACTATATAATTGTTTAATATATTAATTATTAATAGTTCTATGAATAATTTAATTTAATAATATATATTTAATTAACTAAAATTATTTATTAATATGAATTAGGAGTAATTTAATTTCAATTAATTTTTATAATTTTAATTAACACTTATTAGTAAATATAATTAAATTTAAAATATCTTCAAAATATATAAA
>JANIMX020000053.1:4517325-4530514 GCA_024582655.2 Erythroxylum kunthianum
AAGTGCACACAATACATGAAATCGATCAAGTCATCTTTAATTGAATTAAGATGATGGGATCATGGTGGTCACAAGTTTATATAACATGATTCCTTCCATGTATCACAAATCAACTCAACTCATAAAACTTTAAGTGGGTAATTCTGTAATTAAAGGTCCGTGGAGTCCATCTGCCAGCAAAGATGGTCTCTAGTATCAGTCTCATTCGGCTTCCCCACAACAGTCATGCTGGCTAAAACATAAACAGTTTTTTGGCCCAGATGTCTCTCTCGAGCCATTTTCACGCCACCTTGTACAATCTGTAATGTTCCACTAGTTCATGAATGTTTCGATTCCAAGTTCCAAGCTTGGTTAATCCTTGGCTCTTGTAACTAAACCTCTGGTGTTTTTAAGATGTTTGCATACCACGAGTTCTGCTAATAATGAGATGGTACACACGACATTGGACATGGAAGTTACTGTGAACTCAAAGAACAAGTCGCCGCACTAGCTTGCACATAAGAGATACCAGGTAAGCCAACCTAGAACCAAACAATTGCTTGATCCATTCTTGTTCATGATAAGTCAACTCAATCTATGTTCAAATTGATCATTGTTTGAATCATGTGCAGTAAAAGCATGAGAAATCAAAATCAGGAAGAAAAACTAACGCCCGTTTGAGTTCGTAAGATTGGTGGAAGCAAACACTAGGAAACGTCTCTTCTTTCACAATAAGCCAGTATTGCAATTTGCAATCTTAATTTCGCCACCATGAGTTACAGTTCAAGTCATCCAATATTAGAACATCAATACAAATCCACCACCAATTATACTTTTTGAGGCGATCGAACAAAGACACAAAATGTTACACCTGTACATTCATTTTAAATTACTCAGACGTCTTTACACCCCATGAATTTAGCTATCCTGTGATCCAAAATCCTGTCAGTGTAAACAAGAAATAAATAACCATCAGCAAAACCTCGAATGTATGCTTGGTTTGTGTCAAAGAATAACAAACTAGAAACACAATATACAAGCCAGCTTAGGCTGAACTCAGAGGTGTATCGAGTTTTATGTTTGCTGGATCAAGGACTAGGTTTTGGCATTCCTCAAGATATTTTTTTAGATCCTGTGGTCCTAATTTGCCATATAATCAGAAAGACGAGGTTTACAACCATTTTCATTCCTTTACGGGGATCTACCCCGAAGGAGCTCATCAAATAATGAAAAAGCCATTTCACTAGTTGTTGTGAATCCAACAAGTTCTGTTACTCACTGTCCCACCACTTGGGACATTCCTCAGCACAATCATCATTAGCTTCATTCACTTGATTATATACGATATTCTGTCTTGGGTTGTTCATTATCGTTTTGAATCTCAGACCAAATAGAAACTCTTCCTCTATAAAATTCATGCCAGGATGCTTAAGAGACTGCAGAGGCACAATTATAGATTTCAGTACTTCCTTTTTGCAAGAACAATCTTTTTTAGAAGGTAAGGGAATTTTTTCAAAGGAAGTAAGCGTATTGCAGATTCCATTAAATAGTGTAGTAGCCAAACATTCTACTCATCAAAAAATCTTCAATCGAAAAAATTTAGCTTAATAAAGGTAAAACATGGTTAACTGGCAGTTAAAATGCTATGGGGATGTAAAAGCAATCCACAAACTTCTGAACTATAGAAATTCAAATTTTCTTATGGTGTAAAAGAAAAGAAAAGAAAAGCAGCAGAACATGCTTTTAGTTCTTCAGACAGACCGACAGAGCAGATAGAAGAGAAGAAAAGGTTACCTGAAAAAAGGGAACTGGATATTGGTATCAGTAGGTTCTTTAACCAGCTTATAATCTTGGGATTGTCTTCACTTTGGGGAGGATCAGGAGTCGTGGAATTGGGAGTTAAAGGGGCCACTTCTACAATCATGTCATCAGTGCTTTCAGATATACGCTCTTCATTTTGTCATCCTTTCTGACCTGTTGCTGCTGATAAAATGTCTCGGGTATCACAGTCATTCTCCCTGCATCCTCTTCTGCACCAAGGTGATGCATTACCAATTAGTTTTTTCAGCTTTTAGAGGGGCTCATGTGAAGAACCATAATCTTCTTACACCCTCTCTGGATTCCATCCAAGATCACTGGCTTTGTTCTCCCAGACTTGTGCCAACAACATCACCAAAATCATCACTTTGAATCTTTCAACGCCTTTGACTCCCAGTATTATAAAGCTTTAATTGCCCTATGAAAGAAGTTGATATACATTCCATCTTGTTTAATAACTACAAAGAACTAAAACAAACAAAAGATATGATCAAAGAGCCATATCAACTTGAGCTCTTGATAGCGAACCTGGTAAATTCCTAGGATGGAGTGTAACAGATTATGTTCTCCCTTTTCAATAGTAGGGATGAACTCAGTAATAAAAGGATAAGGTGTCACACTCCCTTCAGCAACTTTTTGTAGTAAACACCAAATAATTTCTTGATCACTTGGGTCAAATTTCAAACCACTGGGTAACCCAGGCGAATCTTGAGCAACGTGCAAACCTGCCTAGTCCAACTATAAATCATTCTTATACTTGTGCTATTAATGAATTTAATAAGTTGAAAACTGAAAAGATAAACTTGTAGAGATGGAGAGTAAGTATGATATCCATATCTAATGTAGGAAAGAAATAATATATGATCTTAGAGCTCAACAGTGTCCAATGCTCTGAATACTGCAAAGTATGGAAGTGAAAGCACTAATTAAGGTCATCATAGTCATGCCATCATATACTTACATACTAAGAAACTTCAAAGGGAAAGTCAACATTCATCAAAATGGATAAGTGATATGCTTTAATATGGCTAGCTTAACCATGCCCTACATCAAACTGAAAACAAAAAATTCACAAATATGCTTCACATCATACAGAAATGAGATCATCCAATCATTCTTTTTGTTATTGTGGATTCTGGCAGCTAATGTGGAAACAATGTGTTACGATCTCACATCGCCTAACTAAGTGGGGAGTTAAGGGTTTATAAGTCTAGAGGCACCCACCACTATCAGAACGTTCTTTTAGTGGAACAAGGGGCCTTCTGACTTATAGGCCTGATGTATTCTTTGGGCTTGTATGGGCAAACCCGCCACGTGAGTGGGGGTGCGACTTGAGTTTATGAGAGCCTGGGTCGTAACATTTAGTATCAGAGCTAGTCGATCCTGCGGAAAGGGCTACTTGGGAGAGGGCTACCTGGGGGTGCCAGAGTGAAGCTACTCAAAGTGAAAGCTACCCAGAGCGAGAGCCGCCGTGGACGTCAGCTATCGATGGGAGGGAATATGTTACGATCCCACATCGCCTAACTAAGTGGGGAGTTAGGGGTTTATAAGTCTGGAGGCACCCACCACTATCAGAACGTTCTTTTAGTGGAACAATGGGTCTTCTGACTTATGGACCTAATGTATCCCTTGGGCTCGTATGGGCAAGCCCGCCACGTGAGTGGGGTGCGACTTGGGTTTATAGGAGCCTGGGTCATAACACTCTGCCTCTGTTGAAATTGAAAAACGAAGAAATAGAAGATCATATCATGCATACTATTTTCCTATGAATTCGAGTGGTTAACTCTTGATTAAGACATTTGTTCTACTGTGTTACAAAAATCAATAATGGAACTCAATATCTACTGTGTGGTGCTTTTGTTACAATTTTGAACTGTGACACAAAGATAGACGCAACCCTGAAATTTAGGTAGACATCGGATAATTTTCAGGTCAGCATGACACAATAGGGACATGTTATTTGGATGTGGACTTCCATATATTGTCCTTTAGATTCTAAAATTATACTAATTTTGTCTAAATCTTTGAGATTTAGTGAATTATCCTATACAAGAGTAATGCTGCAGTTTGGGATGTAATTGTAGGCTGGAAGTTCCTTTAAAAGTGAGTATTTTTAATAAAATTAAATTTTCTGTGCATGGTTTTTCAACATTGGACTTAATTGCTGCAATTTATTTTCTTACTTTTTTGTTCCACAAGGCTTATATTATTTTGAATTCATTTATTTCATCTTTCCTCTCTCTCTCTCTCTGTCTCTCTTTTTCTAAATTAAATTTCCTTATTTCTTTTTCTTTTGTAGGTTTGGGGCTGATGTAATGGATGTTGTTGTTTCTTGGACCAAACAGTTGTGCATAGACATGTCACTAGGTCACTTTCCCAATCATGTTGATGATTTCAGGTCTGAACCTGTTGAGCAGGTTGAAAAGTATTTGTCCAGCTGGACAGTGCTAGATTTTGGGACTGGAAATGGTTTGCTTCTGCAAGAACTGGCTAAGCAGGGGTACACTTATGAGAACTTTCCTGTAGTTCTGGTATTATTGACCTAAATATTTACATTAGTCAAAAGAAAGAGTCTTTCTGATATCATTGCTCACTTTACTCCCATTTCTAATATATGGCAACGTATCATATTTACCACAAAATAGACACAGTGTCTTGAAAGTTGTACCCCTCATTCATAAGTGATCTTTTAAAAATTTAAAGTGACGTCAAACTGTAACTTGGTTGTTCGTATAAATGGACAACAACAATGTTATCTTTACAAGAACATGCATATATTTGCTTAATTATGACCATGGCGTACTATGCAATCAATTGAATAACTGGATCATTCCTCAAAATTTGTTAACAATTCTGGGATATGACGTGTATTTTATCGAGTATATGTCATTGTTTAGCCATTAGGCTAAAAGTGTTTTGACTAAAAAGCTTGGATATAGAATTTCTAAGAAAAAAATCTACTCTTTCATGCATATTTAGATGATATCACGACATATATTGGAAAAGGAAAAGATTAGTTACACGATAATGTTTTCTACAAGATTTGTATTGTAAATTTTGTGGATAAAGCTTGTTATTTGAAGGAAGGTTTTTGTGTGAAAGTGAGAAAGTCTGAACTATAATTCATTGGTGTAGGTTAATTAAAGTTTCTTAAGGGGCTTAATACCAAATATAATTATTCCAATTTGCAACTACTCTATAACTATATTTAAGTTGGTATACAAAGAAAGATCGGCTTATGTATCAAGAATGGTGAATGATCTTCATAGCTGAATGAACAGCTTTGCAAATAAAAGGCTGATTGGTTGGGGAACATATTAAACCTCTAAATTTTGCTAAAGTATTTCTTTATAACATATTAAACCTCGAAATTTTGCTAAAGTATTTCTTTATACCTTAGATGATGGAGAACCAGAGAAATAATTAATGTCAAAATCACTTATCACTTACCAGTGCATGACCTTTTGAGTGCAGGTAAGAAAAAATGTGAATATAGTCTTATATTGGTACTTACTAACACATACTTATTTTTGAAAAAAAGTATATCCATTAATCAAAGAGGAAAACTCTCCAAGGAGAAAATGATTGATTGATTCTGGAGAATATTTCTCATGACTGAAAATTGAATTGATTTGTTCTGTAATGTCTACAAGTGGCAGAAAGTTTCAGAAATATGAAATCTGCAAGAAGTAGCTTGCATATGGGACACTTTTCCCATGTCACTTTGTGAACATAAATCATATAGGTCTTTGTTGTATCACGTCTTCTTGAAAATTTTGAAGTGTCTGCTGTGTTTCCCAATATCAAGGATGGCCTTTTCCCTCAAGAACTTCAAAACATTTGTTGTGTTGGCAAAACAAACAGTACATATGCTAAATTGTTGACATCCATTACCAAATGTGTCATTTTCCAAATTGTCGACTTCCATTATGCATTATGTGATCTTAAATGTTCAACCTCCATTACCAATATTGCTGGTAGGAGTTTGTGGGTGAAAGAACACAAAGAGAACTGAACTTGCTCAAAATTATTGCCAGATTGTGTACTTTGATCTGGTTTGCATTGCTCAATCAACAAAGTCTTTGCTGACATGCTTATGAAGATAATAGTGGACTTCCGTTGAGCTCTAAGGGAAATTAAAAACACTAAAGAAAACAAACTTGCATATCTTTCTGAAAAGGAAAAGAGAAAATGCTCTATCCAATACTTTTTTATGTTTGTATTCATTGCGGAATATCAAAATCTTAGAAGATGCTGCTAAGTTGTATTTTACAACAGAGCTTAACTGAAACGTGCCTTAGAAGGGGCAGAGTATCATCAATACTGTTGTATTATTCATTTGGAGAAATAAAGGTTTTACTTTTCCATTCTTCACGGTATGCATTTAAATGTTGTTTTGTCTGTGTCATTAGGTTCTGCGAGTTGACTGGAGTTGACTACAGTGAAGGGGCAATTGAACTTGCTCGCAGCCTTGCTGTTCGTGATGGGTTTCCCAACATCGAATTTTTGGTATGCCAGAATTTTTAGATTGTCAATTGTGCTCTGCATTATATTTACCTTGTGCAGTTATGGTAGTAAATGCTCTTCCTGCCTTATAATGTAAAATGCAGAGCTGGGTTGTCTGTTCTTAACTTTGATAGCAGATATCTGTACTATAAAAGAGGATTGCATGGTCTGTTTATTTATTTATTTATTAAAATTCTTAATTATCTTTGACCATTTAATGGATGCATATTTAGCAGATTGAGGTTCTCTCCAATAAAAATTGCACAAATTAAGGGACTTCACAGAAAAAGTTTATCAGCACTAGATCTAAAGTGAGATATGTGAAATAATATTTGTCATTCATAAGTGGCAAGTATGATTCTATATTTCCACATGACACGGAATGTTGTTGGGGTTACAGTTCATTAGTATAGCCCTAGGTGGAAGCTTTCCTGTACTTTTAACTCATTTGCTGATGCTCCATGTGAACCTAGTTCGAAGTGGAAATGCATAAACCAAGATCCACAGACTTCTACCTTGTCCACAAAGTACCAGTTCATTGTTCCCAGTTTCATCATAATCTAAAAAAAGAGTTTTTATTGACTAATTATCTCCGTCTTTTCATCAAGATATTTTCCTAAATCCTTTATCATATCCCACATTGGTATGTTAACCTGAAAAGTTGACAAGGCTTTTCTTTTTATTAAATGAATTATTACGAGTCTTATTGGTTCTTAATCCATATATCTTCAGTACTAGTGTCCTCATTCATAAATGTTATTTAGAAACTTATAAAGGTCTACGCAATACTATTTCTAGAAAAAGTTTGCTGGTGAATCATTTATTTCTAAACACATTTGAGTCTTCTTAAAAAGCTTTACAGGAATACTGTTCATTCACTGCACTCACTTGGGGATGAATGCTTATAAACTCTTCACATAATGTTAATAGTCTGGGTATGTCATTCATGTGAATGACAATGCATGTTTTATCATGATTTTGGTCCTGCTGTAGTTCATGCTCTGTAGTCAATGGACAGAGTATATAGGAGCATCAGGTAAAGTTGTTACCTGATAGTCATTTATTTCTTATCACATTTAGTCTTCTTAAAAAGCTTTACAGGAATCCTGTTCATTCATTACGCTCGGGAATGAATGCTTATCAACTCTTCACATAATGTTAATAGTCTGGGTTTGTCATTCATGTGAATGACAACTCATGTTTTATTATGGTTTTGATCGTGCCGTAGATCATACTCTGTTGTCAATGGCCAGAGCGTATAGGAGCATTAGGTAAAGTTATTACCTGATACTCATTTATTTCTGATCACATTTAGTCTTCTTAAAAAGCTTTATAGGAATCCTGTTCATTCATTAGGCTCAGGAATGAATGCTTATAAACTCCTCAGATAGTGTTAATAGTCTGGGTTTGTCATTCATGTGATGACAACTCATGTTTTATCATGGTTTTGATCCTGCTGTAGATCATGCTGTGTCATCAATGGCCAGAGTGTATAGGAGCATCAGGTAAAGTTATTACCTGATAGTTTTTCTTCTTCCCTGCTTGAGCTACTTGCTCCTTCATCCTTCTTTATGTGTATGTTTTTAGCATAGTTTTGCTCCTGCTTTAGTTCATGCATTATAGGGAATCACCCACATCGTATAGGTGAATAAGGGAAGTCAGTTAATCATTAGCTTCTTTTCTTCTTCCCTTCTTGATTATTTCCCGTCAAATATTGTTTACTGTATCTTGTGATTTTCATTTACAAAGCCCACTGTCTGTTAAACCATGAATTTTTGGTGAAATTGGGCATTGCCCTGTTCAAGTATTGAGCTCTCTGATTTTGAACAAACTCGTTTTTTTATTTCACCATGTAATGGGAAAGTATTCATAGTATCGAGTTTCTTGGTGAAATTGAGCATTGTTCTGTCACATGTATGTTGCTCTTTACACTGTCACTTCAATTTTGTAAAGCTGAAATGTGATTCGATTTCATCAGGTATAGAAACACTTTTCAATTTTGTGAAGTTTCTCGTGTCTGAATTTATACCATATCGAGATATATATGGAGATTTTATATGCTTTGTTTTAAGTATATGTTTATTGCAATTCATAACATATAGTGACAAAGAGTGTCTGCTGCAGCCTTGGTTAGTAGAAAATTTGAGATAAGTTTCTGCTTCAACCTTGTTATATCTTGTAATTCTAATTGTTTGATATTGTCTAGTTGCCACCTTTGTTTTGCATACAGGTTGATGACGTTCTTGAAACAAAGCTAGAAAGGCAGTTTAAGCTTGTTGTGGACAAAGGCACTTTAGATGCCATTGGATTGCATCCAGATGGTCCGATTAAAAGGTAACCAACAACTAAACTTAATGATCATGGTAGCCAGTCTTGTTTATTTTCCATTGCATCCATTTTCTTTTGAAGTCCTGCCATACTTGGCTATTTTCTTGTGATGAAACTGAAATTCTATACAGGATCATGTACTGGGACTCGGTTGCAAAATTGGTTTCCTCTGGTGGAATATTGGTAAGGATGTATGTTGAGACTTATCTTCTTTTTGAATATTCCACTTGTCGCTAGCTTGCAAAAGGTCGTTTTGAACAACCTCACTGTGCCGTTAGAGTGACCTGCTTTGCTTTAGTCTATTCATGTTATTTGTCTTGTATTTTCTGATATAGTTCTGCAACGGTAGGGTTGCTTGATGTTGTGATTGATTTCAGCAAATTTCATTTGATCATCTTGATGATAGGTGATTACATCTTGCAATAGTACAAAAGACGAATTGGTGCAAGAGGTGGAAAATTTCAACAATAGAAGAATGATTGATGTGTCCCATGGCTCGCAGATTATAAAGGATCAAGACGTGTCCAGGGATCCTCCATTCCGATATCTCAACCATGTTAGAACATATCCAACATTCACATTTGGTGGAATGGTGGGTTCTCGTGTGGCGACTGTTGCATTTCTTCGAAACTAACTGTAGCTATCTTTCTACTTTTTTTCTGTTGTGGTTTGGCTAAACCTGTAGCTGGAGTTGTTTCTTGATTGGATTACTAATGAATTATTGATGGCTGATGCTTTTGCAAATGGAGTCTTTCTCAAATCCTAACTTGATAATTCAATTTTAGTTTTAAAGTAAGATTGTTTATGAAAATGAAATTACTTAAACAGTGTGTACATGAGATGAAAGTTTCAGTTCAATTGAATTATACTTTGTTGAATAGTGTCTTTTATTATTTTAGTAAATAAACTTTGTTGAGAAGTCAGAAAAGTAAAGGGATGAGAGAAAGACGAAAATGAGCAATGCAGAGAAAGATATGAGAAGAAGGTTCTTTTGTTTTAATTTATGATGTTGACTGATTAAGTTTAGTTTAATGTAAGGCTGCCGCCGCCTGCCAGCAAGAGGCTAATTTGCAAACTTCAAAGACAAGACAACAGGTTATAGAGAAAACACATAACAAAGAAAACCAATTTATAATCTCTAATAGTACGAAATTCAATAAAGAAAAGGGTCTATTCTAAAAGGAATCCAACGACTATCTAATTATTATCTCCGATTTGAATAAGTCACAACAACAACGAGCAGGAGCAAGGTAAATTGTCTTTTGACCTAATTCATTCTGCCAGTCTTCTATTGTTGGAAAACAAGAACAACTTTAATCTTTCACTTGATGAATGAATGAAGGGTTAATTCTCATGAAAATGGCGGACTGAAATTACCAAAAGAACCAGTTACAATGATGTATAAAACTGCTATATACAGCTTAGAGATTTTGATTCAAATGAATCCACATGGAAACAAGGCAAAGCAGAAATGAACCAGAAAGACAAGTGAAGCCAACAATACCAAAAACCATGCCCGCAAGATCAAAAACTTGGGATAAAACTGATTCCTTCTTGTGCTTGTAGTGATACCCGTGAGCATAATTCCATCCATATTCACATCTGCAACACCTCTCAAGCCTCTCCTTCACCTTAACTTCCTCTATCCTCTCTCTTAGAACTCTCAGATTTGCGTCTACCATGTCATTTGACCTACCTGTCAACCAAACAGATATAATATTAAGACTATTCTCCTTTTGGCTCTTAACTTATGTCAGTACTTACAGACGCACCAAACTGTAATATGGGATTACCTTCATCTCGTAAACTCCGAGCACTGACCTGCAAGTAGGTTTGCCGAGTTCTTCCCTTTAGAGACGGATTGACCAAAGAACTAAGAGAAGAGAAAGTAGCAACAGCCATAGAGCTTCTTCAACTTTGACAGGCAATTCAGGTGAGTTATAGAATCAGTTTTCTAAGATGGGTTTCTTTGATTTTCATTCAGTTTCTACTCTTTAAGTTTATGTTAATGCACGCTATCCAAAGGCATTCGAGTAAGCCAATTCATGGTCAAAAGGTGGCAAAAATAAGCATGATCAAAACCTTAAATAAAGAAGTTAAAAATTCAGAGTTGAACAAAAGAAGAGCTAAAAGAAATAGAAAAAGAAAATGTGGACTGCGTCTAGGTCTACTAGAAGATGGCACTGTTAGGTGTTGAATCTGTCCAAAACTATCATTGAGTCATATTGAAATAGTGAAAAATTAGCTTTTGCTGGAAAGCTAATCAAGGTACATTATTGATGGTGGTATGGTATGTTGCTTGTGGTTGAAGCCTTTCTTTCTTTTATGGCTTGAATGACTTCTATGCGAAGCAACTCCTTATGCCTCTATTAATTATATAAAAAGGTTTTACCAAAATGTTATGTTGTATAAAAAGAAATTCTTATATTTTTAGAATCAACCAAATCAAAATTATAATTTTTTGTTAATTAAAATTTTTATTTGATTGATTTTCAATATGTTGGTGTCTTTTTTAACATTTCAAAATATTAAGTTCTCATTCTTATTATTTTGGTGATAAAATACGCAAAGGTCCATATGTATAAAAATACTATTGTATCAAGCTTTCTTAAGGAATAAGTCATAGTGTACACCTCAAAATTAATATATAAGAGAGGTTTTTTAGACATCACAAATATAAAATATAAAATATTTACTAAATATATTTCTTAGCCATTGCTCTTTCATCATTCTCACAATTTTTTAAGGAAATATTTGTAATGACCCGAAACACACCCTAGTAGGAAGAATGAGTGTTAGAATAAAATATGTATGTGTGAGGGGTCAAAAATTGAATTTGGGGATAGAGCAAGTCAGCCGAGGCAGTAAACCCGTTCAGCCGAGGCAGTAAACCCGTTCAGCCAAGGCAGTGAACCAGTTTAGCCGAGGCAGTGAACCAATGGAAGTATTATGAGAATATCTCACAGCATACTGATATTGGGAGTCGAGTGAGGTGGCATTGGAAAGTTATGAGAATAAGGAAGAAGTTCTATGAAGGACTAATGGACCAAAATCGGTTGTAAATATGTGAAAAACTAAAAGGAAGTCGGGTTGGGAAACCTGCCTTGTGTTCAGCCCAAAAAAAGAAGAAAATATAAGAACAATCGATAAAAGAAAGATGAATAACAGTCGACAAAAGAGAGAATAAGAATAGTCGAGAACAATGAAAATGAGAATAGCCGAGAATAGTGAGAAAGAAATTAGTCGAGAACAGTGAGGAAGATGTTTAGCCAAGAAAGGAGAGAAACTTAAGTATAAAAGTGACTTTTTTCGGGACTTCTCTGACACAAACTACTCCATCTTGTTTCAGACCAGAGGAGAGAAGAGGGAGAAACTTGAGAGAGTGAGAAATGACGAGAATGGTGATTTCTCGGTGAAATCTTGCTTGGATTTTGACGAAAAATCTGGGGAAAGGTAGCATTGATGTTTTGCTCTTGTTTTTAGGGTGGATTCTTCTCTTCTCTTTGCATAAGGCATTTCTGCCATGGATGTATGAGTAATGACAGAAGAATTTTATGGGTTGTTTGTGTAGGAAAAGTGAAGATCAAGGCTTGGGAAAGTCGGCATTTTGAAGTTTGGAAGCTCGATTAAAAAGGTATGGAAAGATATGACCTTCCTCTTTGGTGCTAGAGTTTTGAACTAGCTTTCTAGGTATGTTTTGCCCCTGTTTTGGTTGTGTTGGTTGAGTAGTAGTGCTCGGCTAACCACTGTGTTGGTTAGGTTCAGCTGAGTAATGGTACTCGGCTGTCCAATGTGATAGCAGTGCTCGACTGACCACTGTGTTGGACAGGTGCGGCTGAGTAATGGTACTCGGCTGTCTAATGTGATAGCATTGTTCGACTGAGTAGGCACTCGGCTGATCACTGTCTGTCCAAGTGTGTTGAATGTGTTTGGCTGAGTAGTACTCAGCTTTCCAGTGCTTGTTCACTGTGTGGTTGTGTTCGGCTGAGTAGGTACTCAACTGTTCACTGTCTGTTTAATGAGTTAGTGTGTTCGAATGGGTAGTGGTACTCGGTTGACCACTATCTGTCCTTTGTGTGGTTGTGCTCGGCTGAGTGATACTCGGCTGACCACTGTCTGACCAATGTGATGGCAGTCTTCGGGTGGGTTGTTATAACTAGCAGTCGATTGGGTCAGTAGGCAGTCGACTGAATTGGCTGTGTTGGAGGAAGCCGGCCTATGTGTGCTTTTATGACCACAACTTTGAGTGTAGTGATCCGATTAGGGTGAGGTTTGAAGTGTTTGAAACTAGAGACATAAGGCTATATTTTGTATTAGGGAAACATTTGTCTAAATTCATCATTTGCACATAGAAAATGACCCCCGAATTCAAGACAACAATTATGTCCAATGAGTGAGTATGTAAGGGGTTTTGTTTTAGTCTTTCTTTGCATATCAATGCATGAAATAATAAGTGTATGAGCATGTGATACTGTGTATTTTTGTCTGCCAAGTCCTAATTAAGGGTAAATAGGCATATCTAGAAGGGTCTGTAGCTACACTGTGATGTGAGGCGATG
>JANIMX020000053.1:4787473-4800593 GCA_024582655.2 Erythroxylum kunthianum
ACTCTGACCACAAAACACGCAGATGCCAAGGAACTGACATCCTCTTGCTTCGTAATAGAGAGACAACATAAGATGAATCACTTTCAAGCCAAATCTTAAACCAACCTCTTTCTTATACTTTGAAAATAGCATATTGTTGCATGCAGTTTAACAACATAGGCAAAAGAATTATTTACTCTAAAAGCAAAAGCATCATATATAAAACCCCGAAAATTTCTGAAGATTCCACTAGCCCCAGAGAGACCTGATGAGCCTAATGAGGAAGCAAATGTCCCAATAATTGCTAAATAGTAATATAATAGAAAATTGATTTACTAGAGAGGCTAGAGGTCAATCTTAAAGTCGGGTAATATTTATTTGTATTTTAAAAAGTCTCAAAACAACACAAAAATTCAATGTTTTAAAAACTGGACCTGAAGTTAAATTGGTAAAACAAAAAGTTTAAGATTTAAAAGGTTTAATCAGTATTAAACCGTTATAAAATTGATTAGAATGTCCTTACACATCAAAAAATTTGAAAGTTAATTGAAAAAGGAGATTGCTAAATAAAAAATAATCGATTTATTTTAGTTTATTAAAACTGATTAGTTTACGAAAATCGACCGACTAATTAATAAATTGGTTGGTTATTAACAACAAAGGTTGTTAAGAAAATCGAACGAAAAATTAAAAATTGAATCTAAAAATAGGATGGTTCAAGATTTTCACAATTAAATTAGTGAGATCGATTCAGGTTTTTTATCATTACAAAAACATAAATGAAAGAAGTGAAAGATTACATAATCAAAACTTAATTGGTGTGAGAAATAAAAAAAAACAACATTCAAAATAAAGATATGAGTATACTTTTTTCACAATCAGTCAATTTGTTGAATAAACTGAAATATTCGATTTTCCCGTCAAAGATTGGAAATATAATTACACATTGTTGTATAAGTGACTTGCATGCAATTAATGCAAAAGAAATCTTAAATATAAATAGAAGGTAAAGAAGTAGAGTGATTAAACTATACTTAACTTTAATTTTGAAGTAAAAAACCGTGACTGATCAGAGTAAATTTTTTTATTAAGAGTAGTAAAGTTAGTTTGAGTTACTCTTCAGGACATTGTTATGTAATTAAATTAATATTTACTATTTTCTGTTTAGTTTTTAGTTTTTAGATGAAAAATTCACCTATAAACAGGGAAGATCTATGTCATACTAGTTTGCTTCCGTGGAGAGGCAAGCTCGGTAGTATGGCTAGCCGCATTAGAACATGCGTAGAATTTACAACAACAACAACATTTAGTAGAAATCTCGCTGAAACGCGAGGTATTGGAAGGTTCAATAATACGCAACCTTACCCCTAATTAATAGAAATGTTGTGTTGCATATTTTTACTGACCAATCAAAATTACAAGGATTTTGAAAGTTGTCTCAAGTTTTGCTTGGATAGATTGATGTTTTAGTCTTAATGTTAGGGTAAAAATGTAGGCAGTATATATGCTGGAAATCTCCCATAATTCAAGTATCAACAAACTCCGGTTTGCTTGACTGTGAACAAATTTCAAGTGTAGCTAAAAATTGAACAGTGCTGTACGATGAACTTTGGCTATTCCTTGCAAGTTTTAATGTGTAATGCTCCTACTTAAAAATTGTAAGCTAGAAAGATTTACACGAGTCATTTAGTACATGTATGCCCTACTTTGATAAGGAGATTGATACTGATCAAAAGAAAAATAAAGATTAGATGTTGATTGATTATCCTTGTCGATAACAGCATGCTAAGAAGAATGGAAGTCGATTGACTAGCAAAGCTACCTACTCTTTCATTTCTGTCCACGACTAAAGGGGGGTATCATAATTACGATATGAAAGAAACGAAGTCGTATATGATCACCAAATGTGAGCCATTCGTGAACACAAAATTAGTATCCTGTTTGTTTCCACAAGATGTTAAACAATTGACCTAGTTACTTGCCACCAAAAAAGGTACATTTGGTTGATATTTCTTATTGTTTAACTGTTTACATTGGATTTTTTTAGTTTCAGTGTGAAATTATAACCCTACTTTGTTTATTTATCAAAAATGAAATTGATGCAATTTGGGCTCGAAACCTATTAATGATACGCTCTCATAACTGTTAAGAAATCATTCACTCCAAACACCGAAGAGCCGGCCACATACATTGATCATAAATTATATATTAAATTTTCATTTAATTCATTCAAAAATAAATATGAGGGTAAATGATACAAGTGGTCGTTATACCCCATAGTTAATCAGTTACTTATCATTTAGTGATATAATTATTTCAAAACATTTCTATAAACGTAACTAAAAGTTTTTAACTACGTTTTGGAAAACATGGGCAAATATTTTTAGTTACGTTTTATAAATGTAGCCAAATATTTTTAACTATGTTTTAACCAATTGTTATACAATTTTTGTAATAAAATATTTGTTACATTTTTAATCCATATTATTGTATATAATATATCGATACATTTTTATTGTTAATTTATTATACAAAAATTGTACAATAATTGATGATTGAAGCATTGTATATAAAAAGTAAAATATCATTAAATTATATCAACAAAAAGAATATTCTTCGTATAGAAGATTTTAATTACAACTTTAACAATTCTTATAGACAAAATAATAAATACAGAGATCAGTTTACAAATTATAAATGCTAAGATTACCAAAAAAAATACAACATAATTGGGACGACAAGCTAAGTTTGTCCACCTCAACTAAACACGATATCGGGTTTCATTCATCCACATGTATGTATAACCAGACATAAAAGCTGATATTGGGTTTAATTTGGCCATTTTACCCAAATCGGGTTTAATTGACAACTTAAATCTGATGACGCATGTAATTTTACTTTCAATTACAATTTCAATTTCAGTTTTGGACATTTACTTTCAGTCCAGATCAAATCTAGGTATGATATCTATCTTAATATGTTGGATTCGCAATCACAATCATTTTACACAACTAAAAACTAAGCAATGTCAACAAAAATAATTTTAAAAGAGGCTGGAATTAATACATTGAGATTAAATAGGAGAATAATGCTTGAAAAATGGATGAAGAAACTTCAATAGAGGTCCTAGGTGCGATTGATGTAGAAGCTTGAAGGACCCAAGATACAAAAATCTTGAATGTGGGAAGGAAGAATAGTAAAGGAGACGTTGTAGACTGGAAGGAAAAGAGGTGTTAATGATAGAAGACAAGGACAATAATATTTTAGTAAATGAGTATGAGGGCAATATGAGCTCTTTAATTTTCAATTTTTAATTTTAAGGGCAGTTTAGACATCTTACATAAAATTGGGTATAAGTGTAATAAGTTTGTTTGAGCTGCTGTAAATATTTTTTTTTACCAAAATGTGGTTAAAAACGAATAGACCATTTGCATAAGGTTGTTTAAGAATTCGTCCCTTTTTCTCAATATGTTCTATAGATATTGTTAAAGGATAAACACTTATGTGATTATAATGGTTGAGAAGAGTCAGTTTCAAAAATGGTTTGAAGGAAACAATAAGAAAATGATCACGCTTTATAATAAGGTACAAATTACAATTTATGCTTTATTATGTTTTATGTGTTAATAATGTTATAGATTTAATAATCTTGACTTTTAAAAAATTAAATGAAAAAGTGTCAATGTTATTCTATCATGCACGGGATCAAATCTCATCCCAGTTTTTCAGTAATAGATACTCTTTATGGTTTGTTTAATTATGATCTAATATTATTTTAAAAATCCCATTTTATTAAATGATCTCTTTTGTTGATGTTTTCATTAGTTCATTGAATCGAAAACTAACAGAAAGTTTGTGCATCCATTTAAGAAAATACGAGGAGTTCCTTAAGAACATTATATCATAAAAAATGTTTAGGTACAAGTCAAACTATAAAAGAAATAATTATCTTTATCCCTATATATGAACCAACACAAGCATATGCAACATATCATAAAAACGAACATCATATATAATAGGTAGTCATTAATTATCTTTAGCAATTTTTTGTTAAATTAACTAACAAATCACAAACAGAAGGAATTAGTTTTCATAAACAAAAAATATTATTGGAGTTTAAATTATAATATTATGAAATCTTAATATATCTAATTATTATAAAATGTATCTTACTAATATGATAGCTAATTAATATATTTTTTAATAATAAAAGCATTTAAGTGCTAGTTTATTAGTGCTTATTTTCTTATTATAATATTAGTCAACTTTAAAAAAAAATTATAGTAAAAGACACGGATCTTTCTTATAGTTTAAGTAACTTTCAAAAACTCCTTCATTTTTAAAACTTTTGAAAAAAATTCCTTATAATTTTTAATTTTTCAAAAAGGTTCTTTCGTTAGACTTATTTTAAAAAGTAACAATAAAAAATATGTTTATTAACACAACAGTCTTACTCAACTCTTAAACTTAATCAGAGCTAATTAAATATGATCTAAAATAATAATTTTTTATAGTTATCTAAATTATTAATTTATCTTAGATTTAATTAGTTCGGATTGAGTTTAAAAGCTAGATTTGACCATCATATTAACAATAGTTGAATGGTTTATATGTGATAGTTATGTCAAACATATGTTTTGTCATTATTTTTTAACAAAAATTTAAGACCCAAAATAGAGAAAATGTTTTTTCACATAGCTTTCCACGTATATCCTGATGACGAACAAATAAAACAAAAACAAAAAGTGGAATGTGAGGGGTCCGTTTAATGATTTTCAATGGGTGGTTGGGTTTATTGAACCGTAAGGGCTGGTAGGGTTAATAAGTTCGTCATCACGATGATGGTATCATTTGTGTCGGCACAATCTACTTCAAACTGTTCGTTTAATATCCCTAATATGAGGTGAGTAATTAAAGAGCAAATGTGAAGGATACAAACTGGTCAATTCCAATATCTCTGCCAGAACCATGAAACATGACCTCTCATGTCATGCCTACAATTTAAAACTGGAGTTAACTTTGGGTCATTATCAAGATTTGTT
Source organism: Erythroxylum kunthianum (assembly GCA_024582655.2). Lineage (NCBI taxonomy): Eukaryota > Viridiplantae > Streptophyta > Magnoliopsida > Malpighiales > Erythroxylaceae > Erythroxylum > Erythroxylum kunthianum. The sequence continues at coordinate 4,792,495 of JANIMX020000053.1, forward strand.
ATTTATAGTATAAGTACGTAAAAGAAAAAAAAAGAGAATTGAAATGATATTCATCAACATATTCAAGTTCAATTTATTTGAAAAAGAATCAAATTAATATAAAAATATATATAACTGATCTTTTTAGATAAAACTAAAATTTCCTTTAGTATGTATGAGTTTTATGTAACTTTAAAGTGAAAACCAATTTATTTATTTTTATCATGGGAATCATTTCAAATAATTTTAAAACTATTTTACAGGGTTGAGGATCAAATAATTTTTTGTAAGAAAGAAACACAACAAAAAATAATTCTTATATGTAGAAGAATTTAACAAGAAATTCAAAACTTTTAAATTCAAGGACCCGTTTGGTTCTACTTCTATTTTTTGTTATTGTGGTTTTCAGTTTTTATTTTTTTCAAATAAAAATAAAAACTTGTTCGAATGTTAATATTAATGTAGTTATATTTTTATTACTAATAATAATTACATATTAGATAAAACTTAATAATAAATTATTTCAGTTAAATTATTCATAATTCTTATTGAAATTTAATATATTAAATAATTAAATAATATATATTTAGTTAATAGTAAATCAGATTATAAAAAACAGAAAAAAACTATTTTTATAGTCTTCATAATTTTTAAAACTGGAAGAAATCAAAACAAACATATTTTTTTCACTGAATTTGAAAACGAAAAATTAAAAATAAAAATAAACAGTACCTAATTAGTGGATGTATGAATTATCATAAATTCGATATGCACAATTTGCAATTGCTCTTTCTTACTCTCACTTAATGTCCATATAATCTAATGTTATTTCTAATTTGATTGATCCTCGTGTATAAGAATGGTACTTCTCCGTTGACATACTTTTAAAATGTTATTCTTAAATGTGCAAAGTTGCAGACCTTCGTAGGAGGTTTTGAAAGAGGTCTAAGAGACTTGAATATGGGCTTGGTTTCAGAGGCCCAATCAATTACTTATATCTCCCCATATTTAGGCTTGTAAAACATTGCATGACATCCTAAAAGCCTGTTTATTTTAGTGTTTGGGAAGAGATGATAGTTTCAAATAATTTATGATTCAACTACAACTGTTTTGTAAAAGACATCAAACAGCTCTTGATAATTGTTCAAGCCCCAAACAGCTTCTGATTCAAAAAATTACTAAAGATAGCTTTTCAATATTAGCTATCAGCTCAAACAAACAGCCTAAATCTGTAGTTAATATATTAAACTTTGAATTAAATTTAATATAATCTCTTGTTTTATTAATGAAACAAAAATAAAATTACTATGCAAAAAAAGGAAGACAACTGAACAGAGATTTTTGCACACTTAAATCTACATTTTATGGAAACAGAAACATATAAATTAACTCGGATGATAAACCGCGGAGAACAGATGATGAGCAACCTCCATCAAGCGTAGGCCAATGGTGACCGCTGATACAGGAATACTCGCACTAACAAGGAAAAGCATGAGAAGAGCCACGGAAGGCCTGCTATTCATCAATCTCGATTGCAGATACCCAACAAACTTGCATACAAACTCATCGTAGCTGGCATAACATTGCTTCTCCCACTCCATCCACTCCACCGGAGGCTCGTAGTTTCTCTCGATCATTCTCATTTCATGAATGCGTTTCCTTAGCACTATCATACTCTCATCCACCATCGATTTGCCTGCATTCCACTGGAAACTAGAGTTGTAGTGGTCTCTTCTTGTAGCAGCAAAAACCATCCCACCGGTAGCACTTTTCCGGTTCCCGTCAGATCTCATTTTCCGCGAATGGGATCTTCTTGAAGTTGAAGGAAATGGCAGAATAGGAAATGACGGTGCTGAGGAAGAGCAAAACTTGGTTGATTCCATTAACTTTACTGAAAAATGTTCGGTGTGTGTTGAAAGCTTTTGACTTTTGGCTTGTGGTTCTTTATATTTATAGACATGGATCTCAGCAACTAACGCAAGGCAGAAGCCTTATCGAATAACCGACACGCGTTCAGTTCATGCATCTCAAGAGTAATTTATTGCTAATAGTAATATGGCTAGATGTCTGTTCCTGTTCCTGATTGGTAGTTGCAGTTCGTTACAGTTAAGGTCGGCGTCTTTATATGTTTAATAATTGATATTTTATCCGGACAATTCAAGAGGAGCATGAACAATGACACGTGCTAGAACACAGTACCAACATCTGGCAGGTCTGTATTGACTTGTTCCACAATTTTTAATCCCACCAACACGTTCCAGGACAGAAGGAAGTTGGAAGGGAACATGCAATGCGCAAACAATTCAATCTCCTAGTTTAATAAATATAATTGCTGAATTCTGTTATAGATATTCTTCTTATTAGTAAAATGAAGAATCAAATTGTATAGTAGAGGCGTTGTAGGTAGTGTTGTTTTAACTGCCAAAGTCACCGCAGGAAATATTGGTGCAAAGAAGAACACACAAGTGGAGATGAAAAATACCTTCTCTCCTAATTAAAGGTAAGTCTACATATTATTAGACTTATTTAAATTTCATATATTTGTAGAACTTCTACTAAGTTATTATTGTTATTGTGAATACGCAAGTGGAGATGGGCTTTAGCAGGGGAGAGAATAGATTAAGTTAAAGATAATAAGCAACTGCTAGGGCGGCTACAATTTGGTGACAAAAGTGCAGATGGCTTGCACAAATTGAGATGTTCTCGTATTCCAGTTACTCATACTTCCAGTTCTAGTTGTCCTGATTAGACCAAAGAGCAGCAGGATCCATCGCTCTTCCTACTTGCCAACACAATCAATCCTTTACCTGACTCAAACATCTTAGTTATAACACGAACTTTAGTTATGGACACAAGACTAACTATGAATTTGTATTAACAAAAAAATGAGGAAAAATACATGTTTTGTTATCCATTTGTACAATGAACAAGCTATTGGACCACTTGAATAAGCTCTTCAATATTTGAGCAAGCTCCTGAAACTTTCGTTCGACCTTTATAAAATTTACGTATCTTTATGCCGTTAGTGCCTTTTTGCGTCTTTCTTAATAAGTGGGCATCTTAACGGGTCAGAGAAACTGAACGTTCACGATCTTAACAACTATTTATAATAATTTTATTGAGTCTTTCTATCATAGGTCCAATTCATAACCAACCCACACTAATAATAATTTTATTGAGTTTTTCCATCATAGGTCCAATTCATAACCAACCCACACTAATTATGACTCATTTTTCTCACTAGACTTCAGCCCATTGAACCAAATTCTTTATTGGGCTTCTTTATTATCTTTAATCAAAATCAAATTTGATTTTCTTAACCTTAAGTTTATAAAAACTCGTAATTAATAATTGTCCAATTAATAAAATCACTAATATTCTCCCCCTTGGACAAAAAGTAATTACAGTAATTGTGACAACAATAAAACCATTAAAAGTGGTTAAACAAAATCAATGTATAGGGTCGACCAATTTAAAACATTTGATCCAAAGTTCATCATTTTGTTTCGTAAAGCTTTCAATACCAAAAAATATCAAATGCATGTATCATATGTACACAGATCCAATACAATCACGAGTTTTTAATACCCCACTAACATGAATGAGAAAATGGACTGTGACAAATTATGATGAAGACCTGAAATGTCAAATAAAATGAAATTAAGTACCAATTCTACATGAATTTTATTCAATTAATAGCAATTCTAATTTAAATCATGCATTGAAAAGTGTATAAATTTTGCCGTTATCAATAACACATCATATTTGACCTTTCCTAGGCTATATATGATCTCTCTCAACCTCTAAACTGATAGATATAAGTGTAGATGGCTTATCTTTGACCATGATTATGTTGATATTTGTCATCTCCAACGAAAATTCTACATCTTGCTTTCATTTCTTAAAGTTGAAACCAATGAGGATTTTAATTATGACACTGCTATTATTTATAAAGAATGTGATTGCAAATTTGATAATGTAAATGATTAGCACAAATGTAGGATAACATCGATACTCTATATTAAGCATCTTATCACATATATCATGAAACACCTATGGACTGAATACATATGCAGATAAGACCTCAACATAAAAGTGATCAAAGTACACACCATTAATTTTTATGATTCTACTACCTGTGGGCAAATAGATCACTCATGCAATGACTTTCCTTCATCTTATGCTTTTATGCACATCTCAAAGTCTCACATAAGGCCAACACTTATGGGCAGAATAACTAAACACAAGACTAAAGACATCCTCAAACATACAAACTAAACAATTCAAATACTAACTTGAAAGCAAACTATGGTGACTATGTTCTCATTAGTACCTAAATGGATCTACAAGCACAAGGGACACACTTGTATATTATCCTCACATTCTTCTACATAGGCATATAATATGCGACGATTAACCATTCATAAATGCAAAATCCTCTTACACAAACTCATTATCATATATCTGTGTTGAACACATTATCAACAAACTTTATTTGAGAATTTATCACAAAGAAATTTTCAATTAGAGTGATAATTAGGCTATACCAAACAATAAATACACCATATGAGATACCGAAATCACACGTATCTCTTTTATTTCAAGTCAATTGCATGAAAATTCACTCAATGATGACTTTAATACCTTTATTTCATTTTTTTAAAGTTAAAACTTAGTTATTACCAATGTTATAAATCCAGAAAATATTAAAAAAACTCACCTTTTAAATTCACAATACTCTAAAAACAGACCCAAAATAACTTGATGGACCATTTTATGAATTTTAAAATTTTTTAGTTTTTTTGGCCTTGTAGCGTGCGGATGCTGTGCGTGGGCTGAGAGCGCGTGTACAACACATGCAATGCCCAACGCACTTCTGGATACGTTTAGTGCGTGGTGTGTGCACTAACTTGCATCGTCTCGCACACACGCCAATCGCTTCTGGCTCGTGCATTCCAAGCACCAGACACGAGTCCGACGCTTGGTGCCCACATGCGCCAACTGTCTGGCGTGCGTGGATCATACATGCCAAACGCTTACCGTGTTCTAGAATTCACCGTTTGTTCCTCCAGTCGCCGAAAAAAGACGATTTTTGGTGATTCTTTGCTGAAAAATCACTTCGAAGTCTGTTTTTGTCTCGTTTTCCCATTCAATACTTGTTCAACATCAATTCAAACAACAAATATGTAGTTTATATAAGCAAAAACAGATTAATTTCTCCGATTTCCTTATGAAGAAATTCAAAAATCTCCGTTTAAATTTATACAATTATGGAATCTCTCTGATACCACGTGTTAATTATAATACGAACTTTAGTTATGAACCCAAGATCAACCATGACTTTTATTAACAAAACACTCCCCCGTAAGATGCTAAATTTGAACATTGAATTAGAAGGAGGCTCAAGTAGCTGCAAGTAGATCTTAACAAGCACAACACTAGGAGGGCACCTTCATACATCTAATAATATGTAGAGACTAAAGTAAATTAGAAAGAATTTTTGCTACAAAGGATTAGCAGAACATGTAATATTGTAAAATAACAAATGAAATCATGTATCTATCATTGAAGCCAGAGAACTGCAAAACTATACTCCATATCTATCCTCGTCCTTGCAATACAAGACACCTTCAAGAACAGTGTCACACCCACAAGAATCAAGAATCATTTATAGAAACATACATCAGTTGAGAAAAGAACCTCAAGTGCGTTCACTCATCATAAGAGACATGAGGAGCAGCAGTACATCCAAGGTCAAATGGATCTTCTGAACCACAGCAATGCCAGTATTCAAAAATACGGCCAGAGTCTGGAGTATTCATGGTACCTCCAGAGTATACACTCTCAAATTTCCTCTTTGTTTCACCTACAGATTAGAAGCCAAGTTTTAGAAGGTAAGGTGACAAGAAATAACGTCTTCTTGAAACAAATCATTTATTGGAATGGGAGCCAAAGCCTCCTCATGCCACCAATGTTCAAAAGACATGCCCTCCCCCTATCTTAATGCTAGGAACAAGGAAAGAACAATTTGTTTTATTATATACATATATATATTTGTAATGAAGTTTTTCCTACGTTAAAAGAATGGAACGAACGAAGTCCTTTTAATTAGAAAATGTAAACATTGTAGAAAAAGCAAGAACACATTTTTAGCTTACCACCGAAATGAGCAGTGTGGAAACGACAAGCTCGAGGGTGGTTGAGAGATGGATCGAACTGGGATTTGCAATTCTTGCAGGTTCTGAGAGTGTTTTTGTAATTGGCGTTGTTGCTATCGATTGAGCACCGGATTGGAGGCAGTCGTCGGGAAGTGATGATACTGAGTAATTGTATGGTTATGGTTCTCCGGCGGTGGGCGAATTGAAGCGGAAATAAAGTATTCGGATGGGGTAAAGAAGGGGAGCAAGCGAATCTTACCAACGCCATATCTGTAGTTGCTGCTCTTTGGCTTTCCGCTTTCCTTATCGGAGAAGCAAGGCAATGTATTGAAATGCTTATTCTCTTGTCTTCCCTAAATTTTCTAGTACATCAAATCGAAATGCTTTACTCATCCTCCCAATTCTTTAAATTTCTCTTTTTCTTCTGTCAATTTTCAATTTGTGATATCAGTGACTGCATAAAATAAAAAAATGTTTTCAAATCATCCAGTAATTAAAATTATCGTCTTTGAATATAACAAATTTTAATATAAAATAAATTTAAAATTTAAAATATATAACAAAAATTAAAATTTTAAACTTAAGATTTATGAATACATTTTTATAAAAATATAAATTATTTTTAATTACATTGAACTTTTCATTTTCAACAAAATTTTAAATTAAGTTTAAGTTTAATTTTAATTAAGTCCTCTTGCCCTTCATCTTCATATTTGAAAGTACATAAGATTATAAAAACAAATAAATAAAATTTTCAACAAACATGTATGATTATAACAAAACGACATCAATTAAGTACCAAAGTTAATGAAATGCATGATTTTTACTTCCTTAATTCTTTAATAAAATAAAAAGATATCCTTTTTAATGTGCAAAAAAACCCACAAAAGAAGACTAAATTGGAAATTAATCAAACATTATAATAACATAAATTGGAAAATTGGAAAATCCCAAAAAGATATAGCAACAATTAATCAAACATTATAATAATACAAGTTATCCCCTATCTGTTTTTGTTATGTATAAAGGCTTTTAATAGATTGAACGACAAACGACGACGACATCAAACTCAATTTCTTCGCTTTGCGAGGATTGAGTGATGAAAATCATACAAACTTTTAAGGCAAATATTAGTTTAGAAGTTATATCACAAAAGAAATATTTTAAGTATTTAGGAGCTATCATACAGAGCAATTGAAAGAATGATAAAGACATAGTTTACCATATCAGATTAGGGTGACTTAAATAGAGAAGTACTTTGGGAGTTTTATGTGACAAGAAGATACAATTCAAGCTTAAAGGTAAATTTTATCGTTTAGCGATTAGGCCGACCATGTTCTAGAAGACATATTGTTGACCCATCAAATAGGTGCATAGCCATAAGCAAATGGTGGAGGAGATGAGGATGGTCTGTTGGATGTGTAACCTTACTAAAAAAAGACAAGTTCAGGAGTGTAATGATAAAGGAAAAATCAAAGGTTACTAATATTATTAAAAAATTAAGAGAGACAAGGCTTAGATAGTTCGGACATGTTAAGAGGAGACACCCAAACACTTCAGTGAGAAGATGCGAGAAGATTATACTTAGAGACTGTAGGAGAAGAAAAGGAAGGCTTAAGAAGAATTAGGGGGAAGTGATAAAAATTGATATGACATTGCTAGAACTTACCCAAAACATGGTCCACGATAGAAAACTTTAGCGTATTAGGATACAGATAAAAGATCTCTCATAAAGAGATCCTTATCGTTCTCATAGGTCTTTTAACATTTCCCTCATGTATTTAGCCTAAACTTTTAAATATGTAGTACTTAGCTCTTAAAGATTTTGCCAAAAACTCTCTGGAACCTCAATACTACTAATGTTTTGATGCTGAACACAACATTCTTTCTTGCGAACGTGAATTTTTGCAGAATTGTGATGTTACTCTCTCCCTCCAAACCAATACTCCTCATGATCATACT
>JANIMX020000053.1:4871041-4896567 GCA_024582655.2 Erythroxylum kunthianum
GTCTGCACAGGTTGGAAAAGTAAAAGTTGTATACAATCCTTAATTCAGCAAGCAATATACATCAGTTTCATAAATTTTCTCAAGCAGTTCTTGAAGTTTCCTGGTCTGCACAGGTTGGAAAAGTAAAAGTTGTATACAATCCTTAATTCAGCAAGCAATATACATCAGTTTCATAAATTTCTAAGTTGGTATAACTCTAACTTGGAACCTTGATGGCTCTCACAAGTTTATCATTCAATCCATATTTCCTTACTGAGATCAAATATCAATGAAAACCTAAAAGTGGTTTAGTTCATGCATAGAGAGGACCATTCTGAGGTAACCAAGCAATTCTCTTCTGATTAATTAATCCACTCGAAGCAGTAATGTACTATACCAATCAAAGAAATATTCAAAACAACAATGAACACAGTCTCTGAAGATACTTGTAAACTTAATATGGCAGAAAAAAATATTGATGGACTTGTTTTTATAATTATATATGTATATCTTCAAAAAGAACTCGGAGTGAAAGGTCAAATTATTCACACTATGAATGGCATTATATGATCTTGTGCACAAAAAAAGAATCCTCACCCATTGGCAAGATCAAATTACAACATTGATTTCTGGACAATTGACAAGTGAAGTACAAAATCGAAAACAAAATTATCTCAAGAAGATTTAGGCCGATTAACAAACCCATTCAAGAAGATCTCCATCGACTACTAAGGCATTTTGAACCAACAGAAAGAAATCCTGCAATTCCAGCCAAAATCACTCATTAAGAATTGATCTAATACAAGGTCTAACCTATGCACGTGAGTTGCATTATAGTTACAACAAGTCAAGGAATGTAATTAATTTAGGCAGCAGATGAATACACTAAGATCATTTCTGAGTCATTCAACCATGCCTCTTCTATAAACTTACCCTGCAAAGTTGGTGTAAAAAGCTATCAGCAGAAAACCATGATTCATCCAACAATGTTGACAATCCTATCCCTGCACCCGTAGTTTCTGTCTTATCTTTCTGGAGCCCATATTTCAGCTGATAGTAGATGACCTTAATAAACTGCAAGAATTTTACAGGACTGTCACATATCAACATCAACGACAAAACATGTAGCATAATGCACAAGCCAATAAGTGGGGAAAAGGTAAGAAGCATAAACAATTAACATGTTCAAGACTTCTAAGTGAGAAAAAATATACACAGTGCACAATAAGTGGGTTTTACATGAAAGAAGCACCTTGAAGCCCATTTTTGGATGGAATCCTGAATTATGATGTGAGGTTTTTATTTTGTCAAGAAAACATAAAATCTACATGGAGCAACAAAAGGATGACCCACATTTGATTCAAGTTGAGAAAAACAGAGCATTTATTAGAAGCCCTGGGGTAAGGTGTTATGTGCCTGACTCATGGATCTCATCACAGGCCTATTGACTAGCAAATCATCTTCCTTACTAAGCAGTCCTGCTCTTGTTGTTATTCTCCCCTCGTCTTGAAGAACCTATGATTGCTGGAGAACTGAGGCTCTTCAAAGGAAGCACTCACCTTGGTGCTCCAAAAAGAGAGGGAGCTTTTAACACCTCAAATAAGGACAAGTTTAGAGAAAATAATNNNNCATCTCTTCCTTCTTTATTTCATCGTAAATAGCCTTTTAAATGGGCATACAAGGAAAAGATTCCTATAAGTCTTACTAAGAAATATTAAAAAAAAACTAAAATACTTAAATCAAGGAAACCATTATAATCAAGCAGACAAATATATGCAAATCTTGTAAATCTAATGCTTATATTCAAGGGTCTTCTATTGACTTGTCAAGAGTTGCTTCCTTCTGATTTGTCCCACTTCTCCTTTGATACTTCTTCCAATAATAGGCGTCCATAACATCACTTCCCTCCTAGAGAATGAGCTTGTCCCCAAGCTTAAATTCAGGATAAGCATCTCGAAGTAACTCTAAGGGTTCCCATGTCGCATCAAAAGGCCACTGAATCAATAGTTCCACACTACCATTGGTAATATGGGAGCAGAGGACCTAATGTGGAGTAGGGACCACCTTGCCTCCAAAGATTGGAGGTAAGAAGGGACAGTCCACAGGGGTTAGTTCTTTATAGGGCTTGAGCAATGAAACATGGAAGACATCATGAAGGTGAGCATGAGGTTAAAGTGCAAGCTGATAAGCAACCTCACCAACGCAAAGAACAATCTTGAATGAGCTATAGTACTTCAGGGATAACTTAGAATGATGTTTCCCAGCCAAAGACTTCTATCGATGTGGTTGTATACACAACTAGACCAATTGATTTTCTAAGAATTTGACATCTGAATGCCCTTGATCATAGAAATGTTTCATATCGTGTTGAGCCTGAAGTAACCTTGAGCGAGCTTCTTGCAAAATGGCATTATGCTCCTCCAAGGCACTATTTATAGCATCCACGCAAGAAGAAACAGTTATCTAGTTTAGAAGGCATGACGGATCTCAGCCATAGACCACTCTAAAGGGTGTGGTGTAGAGAGAGGTGTGAAAAGAAGTGTTGTAACAAAATTATGCCCATGCAATCCAATCCACCCATTTTGAATGTTTGTCACCCACAAAGCAACGCAAATACATCTCAATGGTGTGGTTGACAACCTCGATTTGGCCGTCTTATTGTGGGTGATAAGCCGAGGAGAATGCCAAGGTAGTCCCACTTAAGCGAAAGAGTTCTTTACAAAAGATGCTTGTGAAGACGGCATCACGATCACTAACGATGGATTTAGGCAATCCATGTAACTTGAAAACATTATCAAGGAAGACATTAGCAACACTAATACCAGTGTAAGAATGGGCTAACTGAATGAAACAAGTATACTTCGAGAATCTATCTACAACAACAAAGAGCATCATTTTGCCTCGAGATTTAGGAAATCCATAGATATGTCAAACCAGACTTGTACTGGAATCCGTAAGGGTTAGAGTAAGCTTACAGCGTGAAGGCTTTCTGTTTTATTCAGCTGAAGAACCCCACAAGCAGTAACATAGTCTGCCACTAATAACTTCAACCCTTTCTAATGAAAACCACGTTGAATTCGTTGAAGATTCTTTTGCATACCCTCGTGTGTGCTATCATGAATTGCTGCAAGTATTATTGGTAACAAAAAAGAGTAGGGAAGCAAGACCCCACTGAAAAGAATAAGGTCATCGCAGAATTACCAATGGGCAGGCTAATCCCCGTGTTTAATTAGTGTTTGTAGCTACAACAAATCAGGGTTGGTCTCCACTTATTGATGCACAACATCAAAGATGGTGATTAAGGGTTGGGACAAGGCAAGAAGCTGACCCTCTTCTAACAAAGTGTTGAATGCCTAATTCAACTTGCCAGCTCGGTATTCAACTCGAAAATCAAATCCAGACAATTTGTTGACCCGATACTGATGAGGAGAGGTTGTCACAAGGAGATATTTGAGGCTGAAATGATCATTTTTGATAAGAAAAGCCTGACCCTATAGATAAGGATGCCAGTGTTGAACAACTTTGGATAACCCAAATGAGTTCATGCTCGTAGTCTGGCAATTTATGGTAGCAGTCTGCCATTTTTCGATTCAAGAATGAGATGGGATGGCCATCTTGTAGGAGATTAGCTCCTACTCGTCTACCAAAGGCATCACATTCCACAACAAACTTTTTGCCAAAGTCAAGTAATTGCAATATAGTAGCTACTGAAAGTGTATTTTTTAGGCTAGAGAAGGCAACGACAACTTAGTCATTCCATTGAAAAGAGTTCGTAGTAGATTAGTGCCCCATTCTATTAATAGGGAACGAACTTCTCCTCCTCAGTACCATTGTCGTTTTCTCTCAAAGGCTTAGGCAAGACTCATGATTGTTACCAAATTATAGGGAGCTTGTAGTTCGACATCTACTCCAGTGGTAGGGATTGCCAATGGAGGAGGCTTCTTGGGAGTTTCTTGACGATTTCAAGAACACCTACCCTAAGTTCAAGCTTGAGGACAAGCCCTTTGTCCAAAGGGAGAGTAATGATAAGTGAGATGCATTCGTAGGAAGGAAATATATAAGGAGAAAGTTAAAGAGCTAATTATGGAGGCTAGTTAGGTAGTTTATTAGTTAATCGAATTGTTTCTATAGTAGTTTTCTTATTTAGTTAGGAAGTTTATCAGTTAATTGGATCATTTCTGCAATAGTTATCTTATTTAGGCACTAGTTATCTTATTTAGGAAGTCTATTATTTCCAAAAGCCCACTTTTAATAGGAGAATAAGTTAGCAGATTCTTATTTTGTTTTAATTCTTAAAAACTACATGCATTAAATCTATTTAAAGAGGAGGAGAGGAATAAGAAAGGGTTAGAATTTCATCTTAAAAATCGTTGGTAAAGAGCTTGTCAGGGGACGAGATTTATGAGGCACTACCATAGGGTCTAGGAAGGGGAAGAACTCCAACAAAGGCAAAGAGGATTTTCCTATGAGTCATCCCGTGACTAAAGCCACGCAAAAGCACATATCAGAGTCCTCTATTGACTTGTCAAGAGTTGCTTCTTTTCTATTTGTCCCATTTCTCCTCTAATACTTCTTCCCATAATAGTTTTCCATAACATAAGGATCTAGATGTACAAAATATCTAAAGCCCACAACATCATTTCAACTCAGAATTATCATGGAAATATGATCCCTTAAATAAATGGCACATAGAGAAACATTAAAAGCCTTGCACAAATAGCACATTACCTTTGTAAATAGATTACTCCTAGAATGGAAAGGCTGCCAAAACAGAGCATAAAGCACTTGATTAAATAACTAAAATGCTCAATTTGGTTCAAAGTAACATGGTAAGATTAATACATTGATCAAGAGAAAGTCACCAAACATAGACTCAAAGATTGAAATGTCAAGTAAGGCAGTAAGCTCATGAGTACATGCCATGCTTCTGTCAATGCCAAGTGCAAAATGTCCATCTTAATAGTTTAGATCTTCTCAAAAACTAACATAAATTAGAGCACAAACTGATAAAAGATACTAAGCGGCCAATCTATCATCCACTTGCTTCCAATATCATTTCTAATGCGTAAACATTGGCAAGCATGCACACAGACACACACTTGGATTGTTTTTCACTACTCTGTGGCATGGACTACACAAAAATATCCATCTTACACTTATAGAAGCCAATAGGTTATTAGATTGTTTTTCACATATACACAACCTTGACATATTGCTCTGTGGCATGGACTACAAAAAAATATCCATCTTACACTTATAGATGCCAGTAGGTTATTAGATTTTTCTGCTACTATGTATGCATGCTTGACTATAAAATCTCCTTCCCACCAATTTGATTGAAACATGTTGACGGATTTGTGCAAAACAAAATGATTCACCAAGTTCAATTCATAAGCCATTGTTCGTGTATCTCAAACATGGAGTCAAAATAATGGTAAATTAGGCATTCAATAATATTGGCAAAAGAATGATTTGTTTTATAAATATCTAACGGTGGCTAGAAAATGCCCAAGAAAATTGCATCTAAAAGGATAATTTCTTGATATATGATTGAAAAAATAACAAAATAACAAGGACCATTAGAATGATTGAACATATCTTCAAAAATAGAAATAAAGAATTAAAGCTTATCTTTCCAACAAGCAAACATTACAATATTAGTACTTACAGCTTCAGTACATCCCAGAAGAAGACAAACCAAAGCTTTCCACTGTAGAAATGCTTCAAGTGACTGGCCCATCTGTACAATTTTCAAATCTGAGACATCTTTTGAGGACCATAAAAAGTGAAGCATCATATTGTTTCTCCATACCAGAAATGCAATATACGCAAATTGCAACTCCCCAAGAAGCATGTCTTCAGAACCACCATAATCATTTGTTAAAATGCTTTCTAGTAATTCTGACTGGACATATCATTAAGGTATTTTATTAACAAAAAAAAAATCAACGTGAAGAAACTTCATGTTTATCAAGAATCAATTACAATGGTAGCATCAATAATACTGACCTTGTCAAGATTCAAGGAAGAAAGTCTTTCTGCTTCAATGCCTCTACGTTTAACGACACGAGGAATTAAAGTATAATAACATCCTTTCCTCTTAGACTTGTCAACAGATGTAGAGGTCGAAAACTTACTGGTCCTCAATTGCTCATCTAGAGCTTTCTCTACAGCTGTTTTGGCATTTGTTTTAACTATCTCAGACTCGCATGTAACCGTGATTTCTCCCCCAATGGGTTCTGTGCATTAAACAAACAATCCAAAATGAAGAAATTGTGCAGAATTAACCACAAATAAAAGTTCATTATGCTTTTAAAGTTGGAGGGAGCACATGAAAAATGTCATAACGGAAAAGCAAAGAGCATATCACATAGCGTTATGCAACACAGTGACAACTAAGAGGCCCCTATTATGTAGAAATAAAGTCATGTAGGGTCTTTGTTCTTTTCACCAAGTAGAAGACTTTACCTATATGACTAACATATTGACAATTGATTGCTATCAACATAAATATGAAGCATCCTCCATAAAAGGAGTAGCTTGAATTATCAAAATTGAACAACACCTAAAATCAACACTCTTTATTGTTCTGTTACAAAGTTGATAGGTACCTAGTGTAGTAGTGAAGAACAGTAAGAAGAAAGTAGGAAGAGCTGGAAATAATAGATACAAGAATCTCAACAAATATTATTCCCAACAAGAATGCTCATATGGAGTGGACTGACTCCCCGCGATAGTTGCAATTACAAAAACATAATCTGCCTACTTACTAAGCCTAAGTGGGATATTCATAATATCCCAATCTTGTTTAAGAAAAGTTAAAATAACAGAAGATAAAATGCCCATGATGTTGTTGGATATCCTTGCTAAACACTAGGATGTCATCGAATAAAACTAAGATGAATTTGTGAAAATGAGACTTGAAGATGTATCAACGGAATTTCTACTGAGTGTTATTATTGTTGTTGTTGTTGTTGTTGTTGAGACTTGAAGAGGTCATTCATAGCTGATTGAAAGGTGGATGGCACATTAGTAAGGCCAAAAAACATTAAAATCAATTTGTAGTGGCCAGAGTGCATTTGAAATGCTATTTTTTAAATATGCACGAGATGAACGAGTATCTAATGGTATCCGAATCACATATCAATTTTTGAGAAGGCAACCGCTTCATGTTATCAATCGAGAAGTTCATCAACATTTGGAATTGGGTATTTTTCAGGGATTGTAACTTGATTCAACCTCTAATAGTCCACACACATATGCCATAAATTGTCTTTCTTCTTAACCAAGAGTACAGGGCTTGCAAATGGACTATAATTGGGACGTATAAATCCTATATGCAATAATTCTTCCACTTGTTTTTCAACCTCGAGCTTTTGTGAGTGTGGGTATCTATAAGGTCTAATGTTTAGTAAGTGTAAGATTTCGGTAGTAATGGTATGGAATGAAAGTGATTGCAGAAGGGCACTAACGTAGTGGGTTCTTGACAGATTGAAGCAAATTGGTGAAGTTCTTGAAGGGTTGGATGGTGAAATTTTTCTGTGTTTGTGGGTTTGGTTTCTTTGGCTAGGTACTGGAAGAAAGCTTCAACTGATGGTTTATCAGGCACTCCTTGGAGCTTGTATTTTCTTCCATTCAATGTAAAAATTAGAAACATCTCATTACAATTGGCTTGAAATGTGTTGAAAGAAGCCAGCTACTTGATCCCAATATCAATGTCTTGTAATTTCATGGTGGTGCCCATCGTTTTCCCCAAGATGGCGTGAAAAGATATTTCTACAAAATCCTCCATGGGTGTTTCGGGTAGCAGTTCCTTTGCTTCCTCTGCTCTCTCTTCATCCTCCATGAGCTCCATTATTACAATAGCAAGCTATTTGCAGCGATGACCAAGGGCGAATTTTTTCATTGCACCAGAAGCATAGCCCTTTGTCTCTTCAATTTTGCATCTCTACATCCCATATTCGGCCATTTGCAAGAATAATAAATCAGTTCAAAGACTGCAAGCATACTGGGTAAGACACGGATGCACTCTGCAATGAAGAATAGATTCGCGAATTTGAAGAATTTAGGGTAGGTTGGATATGATTCTCCATGCTAGAAGAGTGATTGGGTCAACCAACTTGAGCCCAGTTTGTTTTCTGAGACCCATGAGTTGATTAGACCTTAGTTTCATACTCCAAAGCTAGACGACAAGCCTTATATAAATTACAGGGCTTATGGATCCTAACATCAAATTTTAATTCTTCCTTCAACTCACTAATAAAAACACCCACCACAGTGTTTGGGCCACTTTTTTACTCATGCTACCCTCTTAGCAAACTCCTGTCTGTACTCTTGTACCCTACCCACCTATTTAACGTTGCAAAGGTGTTCATCAAGATTCTACAATTCAATAGGACCATAGTGTTCCTACAATGCCTTGACCAATTCCTTCCAATACAAGAGTTTGTTCACTGTTAATCCAAGCAAATAAATATAATGCATCCCCTTCCTAATACATTGCCACAATGCCAACATTTAAATCATCAGGTATTTGATAATAACAAAAATATTTTTCCACCTTAAGAATCCAACCTCAAGGGTCTTCGTCTTCAAATTTTGGGAACTCTATTTTGGTGTGTGGTTTGCGTGCAAGATTTTTAAGCCACCAAGGACTGTCTGCATCATCATCTTCCTCACAAAGAGTCTTGCCTCGTTCTAGATCTCTTTGACAGGTACTAGCATGTGGAAGATTACTGGATTGAACCTTGAGTGCTGCTACTTTCGCAGCCAAAATATCAATCGAGTGTAATTTGGACGTAATAGTAGATAATTGTTGAAGGATCAAATCCAGGTTTTGAGTAGTTTTGGAGCACTGGTTGACGCAGTGGAAAATGATAGGTATCAAATGCAAAAGTAAAGAACAGTAAGAAAAAAGTAGGAAGAGCTGGAAATAATAGATGCAAGAATCTTAACAAATATTATTCCCAACAAGAGTGCTCGTATAGAGTGGACTGACTCCCAACAACAGTTGCAATTACAAAAACACAATCGACCTACTTACTAAGCCTAAGTGGGATATTTATAATGTCCCAATATTATTTGAGATAAGTTAAAATAACTGCTGAGAATTAAGAAAGGGGATGAAAGAGCTTGCAGAAATCAGCAGCTCTCACTCCTTTATATACTAGATTTTATATAAGGTAAGTTACAATTAGAATTATAATCAAATCAAATCATAATTCCTATGTAATCCCTAAAGATACTTAATCATATCACCTAAAATACTAGATCTAAATCATATCAGATCTTATTCTCTAACACTCACCCTCAAACTGGAGCATATATATCATAAGCTCCAACATATTGACAATTGATCTTTGTTCTTTTCACCAAGTAGAAGACTTTAGTATATGAAAAACATAAATATGAAGCATCCTCCATAAGAGGAGAAGCTTGAATTACCAAAGTTGAACAAAACCTAAAATTAAAACCTCTTTTATGTTACAAAGCCAGACAAGAGGAATTAACAAACATAGTTAGTGCACATTCTCGTACTTATCAAACCTTATTTAGTTTTATAAAGAGCAATAAGGACAGTCTACATAGCTTGCTTACAAAGAACATGTCTCATAAACAAAAGAAGAAAAGAAATCTTAGTATATCTCAACAATGTTGGATAAATCTGGAGAAAAAGAAAAAGATTCAAGGTTGAAAAATATAGACTTTGAAACCATATTCAATTCAGAAAAGAGAGCAATTCAAAGAAAAGGCAAAATCAAAAGATCAAACTGCTAAAGGATGAGAAAAATGGTAATAGCTAAAATTGGGAAATGTTGGGCTCATTAAGTAGCCAAATTACCAATCCGTTCAATGATCTCCTTGTTGAGGTAATTGGATAAGCCTTTCCATTCTCCATATTGACTTAAATTATAAGGACCAAGATGCCTGTCAAACTCTAAACTTTTAACTCCTTGACGAATTCTCTCTTCCTGAATGTACAACAATTAAAAGAGGAAAAACAAGAGCATACAAAAAGTAAGTTAATAACTTAAACTTCATTAAAAAATTATTTCACATATTTATTTATTTATTTGTGACACAAAGGATTTAATGTTTGCCCATTATTTTATTATCTAGAGTAATTTATAAGACATTTGAGAGCTTTCAAACAAGAATATCAATTGTTCACAAGAAATTTCATTCATTAGTTAATGGGCTTTAAAATAACCAAATGTTTTCTTATCATATAAACATTGAGCTATTGCTTTATCAGGTCTGAACTTCCTCCAATCATATGCCTCTAGTTCGTTAATAAATGAAAGGAATTTATTATTTCCCTTATGTCAAGACCTTAGTTTTACTCTAACCAACTTTCTTGCTTTTATTCTCATTTTTTTTCATGCATTTTCTCTTGTTCATTTACTTACGTAACTTTATTTCAATTATGACTGATAAAATTTATACACAAAGTGAAATAAAACTACAATGAACACACTTGTATAATTTATCTTATAAAGCTAATGTGTGTAGTAACCACATGAAGTTGGTAACACTAACTCATTCATCTAACAAACTATATAACACACATAAAGCTAATAATGCTAAGGGGTGGAAGTCGTAGTTATTAGATTGCAACATAACAAGGACCAAAGTAGATAACACATATCAACCACAGACAACTAAATCTTTTATTATGTCAACTTGATTAGGCTCCTCAATGAAACTGAAGATAGTGGACTAGTAGACTTCAAGTTACTTGAAAATATATCCACTTAAAATAAAAGATTGTAGCTTGTTTAATTTTTAAATCTTCAGCACCAAAAAGTAGTAACGAACTTTGTCTGAACATACAATGACCCAATTGAAGTATAAGTAGTCGTTTTACATAAAGTAAGAAATAGATAAAGTGAGAAAGAGGAATAGTATGAAAAGGGGAAAGTTGGGACAATTTTTGAAGTACATCTAGCCAATGGCATTTATTTTGGAGGAATTGAGCCTGAGAAGAGGGGTAGATTAGTAGCATGGACATGACAGCAAAGTCTAGGATAATACTGCTATTTGAGAGAAATGTGTTTGGTACCACCTATGGCTTGGATATAAATTTCCAATTAACAAATACGGATAATTAAGTGCATAGCTCCGCAGGTTTTATTAGTTTCCAGAAAATAATCAACTATCCAATTGGGAAAGTAAATTTATGAATAGTTAAATAGAGTCAAACCTCTTCCTCTAATAATTTTACAAGTTGTTCTTGTTGTTGATCCCACTTACGAATAATCACCTGATCTCATGATAGAAGCATAGAAAGATCAGTCCCAGGCTTCAAGGCATTTAAGCTGTCAAAACCACTATATTAAGCTGATACCATGACACAATTTTCTTAAGTTGACTATTGGCGTAAAATAATTGTAATTAAGATAGTTGAACTAGCGGGTTGAACCTATCTTTTTTTACAAGAAATTAAAAACAATTAACACAATCAATTAAACCACAGACCTCGGAGGGACCAACATCAACAAAAAATCCAGTAATTGGTGAGAAGTCCTTGCCATCTCTGTACAGAAAAGAAGATTGACAAGTGGACTTAAAATGTGAATGAAGAATAAATATGCTGTATATAATCCATATAAAGGGATAGTGATACGATGAATATACGGCTATGGTGGCCTTGTCAAGAAAGTGAATGTTAAAAGGCTAAATAAAGTGAAAATGGGTAGAGAACAAAAAACAGTCCATAAAGATTTTGAGTTGAGGATGGAGTCTCTCCCTGTATGTGAACCATTTGACACAAATCCACGAAAAATTAAACAAAGAGAAGCAACGAACCCGGTGGAAGAGCTATAATATACAAAATGAGGACCAGGAGGTATCATCTTAATCCCCATAAAAGCGGGCCCAACTGTGAACACCTGAAGCATAACTACCTATTGTTATACGCATTCAAAAACATCGAGAGGTAAAAATGGAAGACAAAGAAGAAGAACCTGAGTGTCAAGGGCGACGAGTGTATACTGAGGGACGTCGAGAAGGAGAAGAGTAGCGCCGCGCTTCACCAGTTCCAAGGCCGTCTCAGGGTCCATCATGAATAAGAAGAAGAAGAAGTATTTTGGTAATTTTTGTGGGAATGTAAAGCTTGCGTCTGTCAGTCTGTGTTTGATCCAGACTGCTATTTGAGTTTCTCCTCGCAATCCAGAATTCTCTGGGCACTAGGGGTGTCTCTAGACTCTCTATTTTATTTACTCAAATTTGGTTATTTTCTTTTCTTAATATTTTCATAAATAAAAGGCCTCTGCAGCTTGTTCTTTGTGGGGATGGACTCACCCAACCCAATCAAGGCCCGAGTCTCAACTCTCAATTACAGCCATAAATAACAATAAAATTTTGATTTTCAAGTATTTCATTATTATAACGTAAAATTTAATAATTTTTCTCATTATATATATTTTGGTTTAGATATAGGTTAAATAAATAATTTGAAATACAATTTAACTAATAATCATATATGAGAGTGAAAGGTGAAATATATTTTTTGTGATATATGGATTAACCTTATTTTATACATATACTAGACTTTTATTTAAAAAGTTAAGTGATATATTTCTAATACTAATATCTTAAAAATAATTAATAGAAGTATTTTAATAATAAATTTTAAAAATAGTAAAAATTTTCAATTAGTTATATATATATATATATATATACCCTGCGTTTTGACGGGGCATCTGGTTTAAACGTTTTAGTATCTCTCTACCAGCAACTAAGTGCCAGTCTCTCCATAACACTCCCAATACTTTGGTCTTTGGAATGATGAAGAGAATCAATAGACTATTAAGCGTATAATGACTATATTTTCCAAAAGCAACGCAATGAATACTGTGCGTTGACAAGAATATGTACAGTTCAGAAGAAAAAGTCATAATATTTTACTATTCAGACGGTCTCCATTTTGTTAAGAGAAAAGTGTCTAATTGACTTTTAAAGAGAGGATAGCTTAAGAAAACTAGCTTTGAAGCGCATCAAGCATTCCAGTTATGGTATAAATTAATTACTCAGTACTTGTGGGCCTGATGTTTGATTTGTGGATGGCGTATGTCATCCTGACTTTGGACCAATCGAATCTCCAAGCTACTAGACTCAGGATCGTATCCAGCTCTTTTATAGTCAGTCAA
Organism: Erythroxylum kunthianum; assembly: GCA_024582655.2. Lineage (NCBI taxonomy): Eukaryota > Viridiplantae > Streptophyta > Magnoliopsida > Malpighiales > Erythroxylaceae > Erythroxylum > Erythroxylum kunthianum. The sequence goes on from JANIMX020000053.1 coordinate 4,884,172, forward strand.
CGTTCTTTGCAGAAGCGCCTGCGAATGTAAAATTCGACAGTTAGTTGATAAGCCGGATTATAAACTCCATGTTTGTCTTTTGTCCCCTTCTTCTCATGACTAAGTTTTTCCTTTTTCTTTTCCCTTTTTTTTTGGTGGTAAACAAGAGGACTAGCACCACATCTCTTTGAAAGTATTATACATTCAACATCAGGAAAGCTTGAGAACTTACCAAAGCTTATGCACACACCTGTACAAACAAAGTTTTGTAAAATGTTCGTACTTCTAGCATTCTTTTGCGAGAAGTAAAACTCGGGACTAGAAGCTATCTCAAAGAGAGTTTAACAAATACCTGCAAGGTTGATACTGCTAGCTCTGCTGCCTTATCAAGGTTATCCGGGTATTTCTGGAAATAATAAGAGGAAACATAAATTCAAAAAATTTTGCAAGGCAGGTTCCGATAAACCGAACACAGTACAAGTAAAATTCATTACATTACTCCATCCAAGTAGAAGTGCTGTCATTAGATCTCCTGTCCCCTGCCACATCCATATGTCAGGAAATATAATGAGAGTTGATTAAATTGGCCGATTGTTTTGCATCAATTCAAAATTATGTGCTTATTTGATTTACTTGCAAGACAAAATAACACATTAAAGAGACAGATCATATGGTACTTATATTGTCTCGAGATATAACAACATACGATTGTATTCAATTTATCATATACAGTTATTGTATTTACTATGCAATAGCATTTAAGAGGTTTGCACTAAATATATTGTGGAAAACTGATATCTAGTATATAATGATCCCAATAAAATAGGAAAATCTTATCCTAGATTCAGGATAAGATAACCTAGATTTAGGATAAGATAAATCAGCACCTAAGTAGTTAAGATGTTACAGATTAGTAGAGATAAGTAGTTAGAAAACTGATTCTATACTGACTAAGGTGACTAAACGAAAAAACAAACACCTTCTTGAATTAGTTAGAGCTTTGAGCCTTCAAATTAAGGTTCCTAAATAATCTTTGAGGGAAGCAGTTGTAATAGCCACCTACTTGATAAACAAATTACCTACTCGAATCTTTAACTACAAAACACCAATTTAGGTTTTTACTGAGTATTTTCCAACTTCTAGACTCATTACAGACATTCCCCTGAAATTTTTTGGTAGCTTGACTTTTGTTCATAATCGTGATTCCAAACTTTCAAAACAAGATCCTAGAGCACATAAATACATATTTGTAGGTTATCCCACTAATCAAAAGAGGGTACAAATGTTTTGACCAAATTTCAAAATGGATGTTTGTGTCTATGGATGTTACTTTCTTTGAAGGTACTTCATACTATAATAACTATCATCGTTATGGGGAACAAAATATCAGTGAAGTTGAGTTCTTAAATGGTTTGGATCTCAGGTTTGAGTTTGTTCAAAGTGATACCACTCATGATCATTCGCAAAAAGACAACACAAAATTATTGGAAGCAAATGAAGTAAATATTGACAATGTTGGATCGGTTAATAAACAACATGTGTCAATGTCATCACAAAATGATAATACTGGAAACATGGAGACATATGAGAAACGGTACAAAGGTCTTGTATATTCAAAGGAACACCTAGCACAAAAACGGAAGGCCACCATTCCGCAACATCTTCATAAGTCTAACCAAAGGTTAGATCAAGCAAATCATGATGTTTCCATAAATGTTCATGTTCCTAAAAGTATTCCTGTAAGTGATTCTAAGCTAAACTCTTCTTTGTGTCTTACAAAAATATATCACCCATATATTATACCTTTATTTCACAAGCATCTAGTATTCCTATTCCTAATAGTATTCAAGAGGCTCTAAAAGTTCTTGAGTCGATAGAAGTTGTTCTTGAAGAGATGAACCTTAGAAAAGAATGCAACTTGGGAAGAAGTCAATCTACCAAATGGAAAAAAGGATGTTGGATGTAAATGGATATTTACTCTAAAATTCAAATCTGATGGATCCTTAGAGAAGTATAAGGCTTGGCTAGTTGTTAAAGGCTTTACCCAGACATATAGCATAGATTATTATAAGCCTTTTTCACTAGTGGAAAAATTAAACACGATTTGAGTCCTCCTTTCAATTGTTGTTAACCTTGACTGGCCTCCAAATCAATTAGATGTAAAGAATGCTTTCTTGAATGAATATCTAGATGAAGAAGTATACATGGAGCCTCCCGCTGGATTCTTTGAAAAGTTTGGAACAAAGGTATGCAAATTAAAAAAATCCATGTATGGTCTTAAGCAGTCTCCCAGAACCTTGTTCAAAAGATTCACAAAGTTTGTTAAAGGTCAAGGTTAATGTCAAAGACAATCTTATCATACTTTGTTCAATAAGAGATCCATCAAAGACAAAATTTTAGTTCTTATTGTCTATGTGGATGATATAATTTTAACTGGAGATGATATACAAGAAATGAGGAAACGTAAGGTAAGTCTAGCCAAGGAGTTCGAAATTAAGGAATTAGGTCAGCTAAGATATTTTCTTGGAATGGAAGTAGCAAGATCAAAAAAAAAAGATTTATGGTTTCACAACGGAAGTATATTTTAGATCTCTTAAAGGAGACTGGAATGAGTGGACGCAAGCCTTCAAACACTCCAGTAGAGTCTAATGTCAAACTTTGAGATGTGAAAGATGGAATCCCAATAGATACAGGAAGGTACCAGAGATTGGTAGGACGACTGATCTACTTATCTCATACATGACTTGATATTGCCTTTGGTGTAAGTATGGTTAGTCAGTTTATGCATTCCCCACACGAGAAGCATCTAAAAGTTGTGCACATAATCCTTCAATATTTAAAGGGCACTCCTGGAAAGGGCCTTTTTTTCAAAAAAATGAAAGTAGAGGAGTGGAAGTCTATACTGATGCAGACTGGGGAGGATCAACTATCGATAGAAGATCGACGTCTGAATATTGTAGATTCCTTTGGGGCAACTTAGTCACATGGAGATGTAAGAAATAGAATGTAGTTGCTGGAAGCAGTGCTGAAGAAGAATTTAGATCAATAGCTCAAGGTGTATGTGAAGTTCTATGGCACAAGTCTAATAAAGGATAAATAAATGGCACAGGTGTAAGGGTGTTCTCATTGAATTAACAGGCTGCATATTACAATCTGTATGAACATAAACATTCAAGTCTGCCTTGCCCAAGCAGGAAATGTGATGGCATTCCAAATTTAAGCTATATAGTTCACGCCACAAAGAGATGGTATATAAAGATATAGAGTGAGTTGAAAAAATGAGTTCAAATGATCTAACAGTTGGCCATATTAGACACTTTACTGCAAGCTATCAGCCATACAATTGATAACCATAATCAATCCTCCATTGTTACTGAGCCCAAACATATTATCAAATGATAATTGCACTAGAATACTGTAGTGATCCTCTGGTTACATAAGCAGATTTATAGTATTTTGAATTGAAAAACTGCAACTGGTTACATAATTCAAAAGAAAGGAAACAAATTCATCAAACTAATAGCAGGAAAGTAACTTTTCTTCCATCTAATAATTCTATCACGAAGCATCCTCTAGTGGACACAAAATTCTATCACAAAGCATCATCTAATAATTTTATCATACACACAAAATGATCGTTCATAAACATAGCAACACAAAAGATAAACAAACTTATGTAGAAAGCAAAAATTAAAATAAACCATTGCTTCCACTAGCCAAATTTATTCTCATTATGTTAATATTGGAGCAAGTTTTGTTAGTCAAAGAAATGTTGGTATACCGTGAAATACGCAGGAATTTTAGGTATCACAATCTTGAATTGCTCAGGAGAGTGTCCCTGTATAAGAAAATGAATACATGAAAAAATAAAAAGAAGAAAGCTCCAATCAAAAGCCAAATCATTACTCAAGATCCCAGAAACAAATTCTTGCCTTTAGAATAGTAATGCAATCCATGGGGAAAAAATAAGCCTTGAGAATTCTAAAGATGTCTTTACTGTTATAATTATTTCTCATAATTTGACAAAAAGGGTGCAAGGTCATTAGCTTACTACCATTTACCAAGTGTAGTGTCCCCACAAATAGAATACAAGTACTCCGAACTCAGTTCTAAAGTGGTTCTTAAAATGCTAACTTTGTTAAATGCTGAACATTATAAGACATGTCTATCAACAAATGTGAATGAAGTTAGTCAATTATAACCTTTTTCTCCTGAATATAGTTTTGGAAAATCAATTATCATAATTAAAGATTATGGCATTGGTCTGAATCCAAAAGAGCATCAATTCCAATGGAAACTGATGCCCTATTGCACTTATCTCAAATGCTATTCAGTATATATCCAGTAACTAAAAGTTTTGAAAAAATTCCTTGGCCACATACGTATGCAGTTCATGTCAACTGTTAAATAATAATATTTCCCTATGCTACAATCAAGCCGTAACAAATATTTACAAGAAGAGACATTCACACATTTCCAACTAGGCATTTTCAAGTTACTAGGCTTAAAATAACTTCAAACATTTATACAACAAAATAGGCTGAACTACAAATTTAGAAGCAAAAAAAACTAAATCCAAAGAGGAACCACCTGAAATCATAGTGCTTACCTTCTCCTTTTGGTGACTGCCAATTAGAAGAAGATTGCCGTCTATATTAATGCTTGTGATCACAACCTAAAGTCCATCAAGTATTTATATATAAAAACGAATATGAGAAAAGCAAAGCTGGGATGTGCAAAACACAGAGTCAGTTTCACCAGCAAATTAAGTGCTCCAAACTCGAGGTTAAATTTTGATAAGAGACATTCTAGATTTGTGAACCTTGACAAACATGTTTTGTCATTGCCTACAAAATATATGGGGATGAAAGAAATGCATTTCTAAACATTACCCATCATGCAATAAACATGTAAAATCCAAAAGGATTTAAGTTACAAGCCTTCTATACTTAGGCTACCCAAAATCGATGCACTTAAAACATAAGAATGAATCAAGGAAAAAGTAGAAGCATGAGACCAAAAGGTGTTAAAAAGATTCAAAGGTCCTTACAGTAGCTTCAAGATGTAAGTAATTAACAAACCTTTGAAGGGCCAGCACCATGAAGAATTAAACAAACTTCCCGACCATCTTTTTCAGACACAATCCTGTAACAAGATTATAATTATATGGCAAACAATCAATATCGACAAAGGAAGTCAAAATTTTAAATTAAGAAGTTTCCAATTACAATCTTATTAAAATTATAATCAAAAACAGATAATCGTTTTTACTTAGTTGTTGCACACTTTAGATAGAAGTTTTTCCATTCAGCAATATACAGATTAAGCTCAGGCAAGTAAGGACATTCAAAATCTCTATGATTTAGAGATAAAGTTACAATATCTACATACGCAAAGAAACACTGACATGTTAAGAAACAAGAAAATAAGGAGGGTAAGTCCCATAGAAGAGAAAAATAAAAAAGCTAATTATACAATTTTGAGAAGAAGAGGAGAACCAGTTGCTCTTTATAATCTACTAAATCAATTCCATTCAATGTTCAAACTAATCCCTTTGGACAATATATGAATTCAATCACCTTAAACGAAATAGAGATTGTAAAATCTAAGACCATGAATAAACATATAAAACTATGAAAGAAATCGGCAAGAAAAGCATGTATAACTGAACTGGAGTTATCAGATATGTATGTCTTTAAGCATCTTTGGTAGGCAACTTTTTGATGCCTGCAACAATTATTTATTCAAGGCCCAGTATGTTTCTGACAATATCATACCAGGTGGTTTTAGATATCAACTATGTAATTCATTACAGTTGCAAGAACAAAACATTAAGTTGAAGATTTTTTTTTGCAGCACTCTGGAGGCCAAAGTTGTAACAATTCTTTCACTGAGCAATTTGCATGAAATTATATATTCTCAAGGCACATATTATGTCACAAACTCAAAAAGCTTTGTGATTCAATTAAACAAGACCCTTATGTTGGGAATGCTTGTATATGACTAAATAATAACCATGTGAGTGTATGTCTAAATTTTAAGCGTAAAAAGTAATCAATTTCTCTCATGATGCTAAGAAACTTTTATGAGATCTTTGGCAAAATCAAAATGCAGAAAGGAGAAGAAAATTAATTTAAGAAACAGGAGTAATTAAAAATAAGCAATCATAAATCTGCAGTGATATGATCAGCCATGGCTATTGTGAAGGTGTACCTTAACCCTGTCAATTGTTCTGCTTCAAATTGATTAGGGGTCAACATTGAAGCCACAGGAACAACCTAAAAATACAGAATGTAACCAAACTGCATCATCCTCAAAACAAATTGAAGTTAGGTCACTCACCTTCCTGATCATGGAAATAAACAAACTCAATCTACTATTTGAATGCATTAATCTCAAGTTGTTTTGTGCAAATATTTACTCATTGGAATGTTAAAGCAAAATTTTCCTAAACAATCTACAAGGAAGTTTAGTTATGATTGGGGGAATGGATGATATCGATGCCTAAATGTTAAAAAAAGGCACCAAACATCTACAAGATGGCAAAAAACTACCGAATGTGGATAATTAGAAGCTCACCTTCTCACGATATACTGATACTAGTTCTGGTGGCACATAAAGCTTTCCTTCATCACCCAATACTGGATCACAAACTTGACAAGAGAAAATAAAAGCTTTTAACAAACAAGAGAAATAGATATGTGATATAGCAAGACAATTTCCTCAAATTCAATTTTAGAACAAAAAATTTAAAGCCTTTAATGTTTCCCATACTAAAGTAAAGAAGACACGAAGGAACTTCATATCTCATTCCAACACAATGAGTAAATTGTCTGCTACACTAATAATGCATGTCTACTACATCAAAATAAGCTTAACACAAACATAAGAATAAGTAACTGTTGCAACTCTTCAGTTAAAGTTAACAAAGCTATACCATTCCTATATCAATGTTCTCAGAAAACCGATCAGCATACACATCCTTTATCCATAACGTGCAAACACATATAATGAGGATGGATGCAAAGGGTATTTCTCAATTAATTTAGACCAAAATCAATGTTGTACACCCTCAACAAGAAAACAAGAGATTAGAATGTCATTCAGAAAAATAGGAAGGATTCAATCATTATTTTCCATAAATTAATTAGTTATCATGAGTTTCTTGATGTATCAACATTTGACGCTCATAGATTATGGAGACTTGAAACCAACTATCACTAAAGCAACTAGCCCATCATCAATTCTTTCATTCACTTTATATGCACTGCTAAAACAAGCAGAGTTACTAAATGAGTATGATTTTCACTTCTATTAAGCATATAATATGAATCCCTTAAGCTCATACATAGATTATCCAACCAAAACAGCTTACATCCATAAAAAGATGTTAACATAAATTCAAATTTCCAAAGGTCTTAATTAATAGACTGAAAGTTCTTTGAGAATGGCTTGACAGAACACAAGTAAATATGAACTGTAGAAGAATAAAGGCCACAACTTCAAAAGGCAGAAACCAAAATGTGTCCTACTCACCGTAGATTAGTTTAGGATTTATGGAGCGAAGTTTTCTAACAACCTCCAATACAGTGTTCAGAAATGACTCTGAACCAATATAACCTGCAATATATATATATATATGTTAAACACGAAAAGGAAACTCACTCATGGATAAAGGTGCAATAGATATGCTGTTTGGTTAAAGCATTTATGACCACTGAAATAATATTGTGTTGCAGTACAAAATAGGCAACTTATTCAACCAGAAAGTTCACGATGAGACACAACCTAGATGTAATCAATAAGTTCACAGACCTAATCAAATTTCCAAGATATCATATTGTTTTGCTTTAGAATGAATTTTTCGAAAAAAAAAACAGAAAACTTCACAAATAATGTCACAAAATCCTTTGCTTTTGATGTTATCAAACAATGCACCAATAGACACTGAAGAAAAAAAAATGCACCATCGTGAAACATACCAGTCAATAGATGAGTATAAAACAATAACTCATTAGCTTCAAGACCTTCTATTAAATCCCATAGTTGTTGTCCATTCAAAACCTGGCCCTTAAAGGTTGGGTATCCTGCCCATGATCAAGCAATAAGAGATGACCAACAGCTTTTACTAAGAAATCCTAAAATTATACAGATTGACAGAAAGATCGCACCGCACATCAGGCCTCAGAGTTGTGAGACTGTTTGAAGGAAGTAATATAAGCAGCTTGCCTGTGTGGTTTGAGAATTGTACAGAATTGATTGGATCCACATCATAGCCCAATAGTTGGAGAGGAAAGACAGCTGATTTATTGCCAACATATCCCTAAGAAAAAATTAATAAAATTGCCAGTGTCAAGATAGAAACAGAATCTCAAATGAACCTAGAATTATGCGAATAACAAAGATTAATATAAGCTTTTACTCCACAAAAGTTAGGTATTCAAAGAATACGTCTTGTCTATGGTTATTGAACATACTTGATTCAACTCAAAATTCATATCTTTATATACTTAACATTTACCATTAGTATGAAGAATAAAAGAAATAAAAAATTTTACTCTTTTTAATCAGATTGTTTACTTTTACTCTTATTGTATGATCAAAGACCCTTAACAAACAGTAGATTTTAGAAGTGGGTTTAGCTTTCATCTTGCTCAAACACTCATTAGATTCTATTTCTTACCATCAAAAACTGTATGCTGGTTGTAATCAATAAGAAGATGACTGTGTTCACTAATATGAGCATGCACTTTGAACATTCTTCTGTATGTAACTCATCATAAAACAATAAACTGCACCAATAGAACATTTGAATTGAGAGAGTACCTGAACAGTATGAGATTGGATGCTGAGAACACGACCAGTCTCAGACGGAAGAGCAAGAGACAGGATCGGAGGCACCATTGTTGACTTTCTGGCAATCCAACGATGAAAATTCAAAGCCAAATAAATTAAATATAAAAAGATTATTTAAGAAAAAAGATCTGACCGGAAAATCACACAACAAGGACGACTGGCAGCTATGAGAGGATTGTAGCACATAAAAATGCGAACCTTCGTACCAACAAAGCAGAGTTTTGAAGCCATTTTATGGTTACACTGCACATTTAAAAATGAAAAGACAAAGTGAGGATGACGTGGAACTAGGTCATGAAACCACCAAAACTGTAGGGATGACAATGGCCCAGGCACGGCCCGCTTAGGCCTCAGCCCGGCCAACTGCTACTGGAGCCTCATCCTGGTTTAAGGCCCAATTGGTCCTGAGGCAAGAGTTTGAGTTGAACTTGGTATGAATTTTTAAAAAAAGTAAAATGAGCCCGAGCCTTAATTGTACTTGAGGCTCGATTTTTTAGAATTTGAGTCTAAAATTCTATTAATTCAAGTTTGATCCCGTAGCTTTAGGACAAGCACAGACCCAGACTCAATTGTCATCTCACTGAATCATTGACTTCAGATCGAACCGGGGTGAGGTAGACCCCACCATGCAACTACAACTAATGGGAGTGGAGGTCAATTTCATAATTGGGAGGAAGAGTGTGATCGACTTTTTTCTCGTTGAAGAGTTGAGCATTCTCTTATTTATCGTTTCTTATATTCTATAAAAATATTCCATTTAACTTTTAGACTGCAATTTCGTTTGAAGTCATTTATTCTAATTACATAATGGACTATTATGTGTATGGAAATTTATGCCTTAAACACGATGTTGTATTGTATGTGCGTGGGCACCCACATTTTTGGTTTTGGTTTTTACTCCTTGGTCAAAAAGCTTGATTATAATTATTTTCACAATTTTATGCTAAGGACCATATAGATCAAGGGCTTTGATTTTATAGTCAAAGCTCACGAGCGGCGTCTACTAACAAGTAATAACTAATTAAATATCATAAAATAATAATTTGGCTAATACTTTCACACGTATTTTTCACATTTTTTACAATTTGATTGGATATAAATCATCAAATTCTTGTGTCTATCTGGATTTTGTTAATTGACCTTTGAATCAACAATGAACAACAACTTAACATTCTTTGCCACTATTCAAAATGATATAATATTTTGTTAATCATTTCAATGACTATTGTATTATATAGACAAAACAAGAAGAAAATTGTAATACAACATATAATCTGTAAAACCCCAAACATTTTTCCTACGTATTAATATATGTTGTAAATTCAACATATATTCAATAGTAGATTTATTATATCTTCTTGCACCTCCTCTTCTATAGTCACAACTTCCATGACCTCTTGAGGTTTGTGATTCTTGTTTTGATTCTTTACTATTGAATTGACATGTATTTCTTCCTCTTCCCTTTTCTCTTCCATGACCACGATTATGGCCATTATGATTTTTACCTTTTTCATGGCTTTGACCTCGACCACTTCCTCTTCCTTGTAAGTTAAAGGATCCTTGCTCGTTATCCTTCAAAGAAAATTTAGCTTGAAGTGCTTGAAGTAAAGACTCATTCTTCTTCAATCTTCCTTCATAAGCTTGTAAAGGTCCTTGTAATTACTCAATGGTCATGTCTTCCAAGTCTTAGAATTGTTCAATAACTATAACAACAAGATCAAAATTTGAATCAAAAGTATGAATAATATTCTCTACCACTAGAGTATCTTCTAATTTTCATCATATCTCCTTAATTGATTGGTAGTTGTCAAGACTCTTGTAAAATAATCATGAATGGATTAAGGACTCCTTCATTTGCATGGATTCAAACTCACCTCTCAAAGTTTGAAGATGCACCTTTTTCACCTTGTCAACTCCTTTGTGAATATTTTGTATAATCTTCCAAGCTTGGTTTCCTTTTGTTGCACTTGATACTTTCTCAAACATTTCATCATCTAATGTTGCATGAATAATGCTAAAAGCATGTTGATCCATTTTTTGGTTCCTTTATAACTTGTTCCTTTAGGCTTGATTCAATACTCCTTCATTTGTTAGTTCTTCATATCTTTGCTCTAACATTTTCCACACAACTTGAAAGCCAAGAATTGCCTTCATACAAACACACCAATTATCATAATTCTCTTTTGTGAGTTTAGGAATTGCAACAACTGAGTCAGACAATTTTTAAACAACCAAGCTCTTAATACCATTTTTTAGGAAGACAAGGAGATAAGTAGAGAAGGGAGAACACTCAAAGTCTCTTTGTAAATTCACTTTACTTTGATTTTGTTATCACCAAAATATAATTTAGCTGATAGTCGATTGCGGTAATTAGTTTATTTGATTATTTAACCAAAACCAATGGCTGAACCAAGATAAGTCGGATTAGAATGAGCAGATATGAGAATTATATGAGTTGACCAAGTCAAGGACGTGTATGAAGACCTATTTCCTTAAAAGTAGGGATATGAAAAACATGGTCAAAAGGTGAATAACTAGCCATTATAGTGGATTTTTGGGTTGTAACTTAGCCGAGTGAGGCTGTAACTTAGTCGAGTGGGTAGTTACCAATATTTATGTTGTTAGCCATGATTTTATATGTTGTAATATGTGAGGTAGTGGATTAAGAACATGGAAAATAGTGTAAGTCTAAGTTTCGCCATGAAGCGCATGATGTGCCTAAAAAATATGAGTTAGTGGATGGTGGTATTAGTGGTTAAACATTAACCATTTTTCAACCATGATGTACATAATGTTACTAGAAAATAGGAGTTAATGGCTAGTGGCTTTAGCATAGCTTACAATTTTGCTTATAAATATCGAATATAAATATCAATACACACACATATAATCAAGCAAAACTTTTAAATCTCAATTCTATTTCTTTCAGTTTTACTTTTTTTATTTAGCTTAATCCTTTCACTTTTCACACTAAACACTCTTTGGAGTAGTTTAGGAACCCACAAGTTAGGAGACAGAATCTCTCTATTAACGCTATCGACTGATAAGGGAATCATTGTTATTCCAACTTAGCCGAGGTCACGGCTAAACTGAATTCAACGGATAACAAACATCAATCAAAGAAATCGAGCAGAAGAAACGAAAATGTAACCAAAACAACTTTTCTTACGTAACTTCGTACACAAAGTTGAAGAGTGGGTATACGTCCTTGCACTGTAGACATGCAGCGGTGATACGGACCAGCCCGAGTCCAGACAAAGCGATCATTTGTATGTACCAATTGGACCGATAACCCGAGCTCGCGCAAACCGAATTAAGGAGACGATGGCGGGATTAGTTCGGGTGATTCAAATAACGGGCCCAAGTGGCAAACCAACAGAGAAAAAGATCCATTATATCAATTGGACCATTATAGATCCAAGTGGGCCATAATTTGGCCTTTGATTATTTTCCTAATTAGGGCTTTGATTATTTTCCTAATTAAGGCTTTGATTATTTTCCTAGTTAGTTTTTAAGTTAATTTCCTAGTTAGACTTTAACTTAAATTACCCTAAATAGTTA
>JANIMX020000053.1:5382042-5395338 GCA_024582655.2 Erythroxylum kunthianum
CCAATATAATCGATACTTTGTATGAATTTGAGGTAGATGACTATTGGCAATTACTTACTGGCAATGATTCATATGAAACAAAAAATACGCCCAATGCACTGATTCGCAGTCCTGAGCATTTCTTGTTGCATAAGTTCATGTGTCTTACTGTCTTTAATAAAATAGAAAGTAACAAGTGCTCAATTCAGGAACTTTTCTTCTTTTGGTGTATGGATAGAAAAATCGTTTGTAACACTTCTACACGCATATTTAAATCTTTAGCAAGCACCCTAGTGAAGAAGAGTTTATATTTGACCATGACTTACATTCCTACTACGGTTGCTTTCTACTATCATGTTAATTTGGTTGGTCTCTTTAATAGGCAACCAGATGGTTTCTGGCTTGCTCATCTATGGCAGGCTGAAATTATCCAAACAAATTCACTACAGTTGCAACCATATGCTACCAGGGCTGCAGTGAAAAATTTGCAAAGACAGATCGCCCCAGACCCATAGCCAGTACATCACAGCAACACAATGCCCAGCAGCAAGAGCAAGAGCCAAGGAAATAGGCCCCTGCAGCCTGTTCCCCAGTATCTTCTTCAACAACTACACCAGCAGTATCAGTAGACAAACTCGAACTGATTTTGGATCAGTTGGCTGCCAATCATCAACAGATGCTGACACTCTAAGTGCAAATGACCACTATACAATAAGAGCAAGCAGCCATGAAGTGTACTTTTCAGCAATTTGTAGATTCCCAGCAGCTGCCATCCACTTCACCACCTTCCTTTCTTCAAAGGATTGCTTCAAATCCTTCAAACAACTCTTCAAACTCACTTTCTTCCTTCCTCTCTTACTCTTGCACGAAAATGCACTCCCTTTCAACCTTGGTTGTGCAATTTAAAGGTTGAAGAAGGTTTAAAACACAACACTTCATCCAAAACTTTGTAGTATTGATTTACAACTTAAAGACATGTGGGACCAAGTCAAATGTCAAAAGCTGATTGGTTCTTACAAACCATAACTTTCCTAGTTAAATTGACAACGTTCCAGAGGTTTTTAGGCTTATCCCATCTCTAGATAAAATGTTCCTACATGTCTTAACTACAACATATCCAAACTTCAACCAATGTGGATAAGTGTATCAAGCGTTATACTTAAAACAATGCCGACTGTCCAAAACTCGCGACAGATTTACAAAACTGACTTCTTTCCCAAAATTTCCCTAGATCTTGCCACTTCTAGACTTAAGAGTATCACAGAATGTCGTAGAAAATTTAACTGAGATTCCAACGCAACAAGAATCACTCAATTTGGTTTTCTACATCACAATTTACCCATTTTTAACCAAGTCTAGGTCAATTTACTTAATCACTTTAACCAAATCTATAACCAATCACCAACATTTACGAAATACCATAACAAAACACATGAATCCAACTAGGAGTCACTTTGGGGTGTTACAACAAGCGTATGATGATGTGCTACGGGAGTATGATTCTTTGATACGAGCGTATGCACGACCGTGTTGAATTATCGCGGATACTCCCAAACCCAATACGGGCGTATGGTGGCCGTATTCACCCCCAGAAAAGACTATATAACATCGTGCATGCATGCTTCTTGGATTAAATCCCTTAAACCCTAATTTTGTTTCAGAACAAGCCAAGAAGAGAGAGAGGCTCATGTGGGGTGAGAAAAGAAGGAGAAAAGAGTGATTTTGGAGCATTTTTCTTGGATTTTTGAAGAAGTCTTGTGAAAGTGAAGAGAAGGTATGTGGTTTATGTTTTTGCTCCCTTTTCTCCTCTCTTTTCATGTTATATTTCTGCCTTGATGTGTGTGGATGATGGATGAAGTGATCCATGGTTTTTTGTGTGTAGAAAAGAGAAGAAACAAAGGAAAGAAAGCAATAAAGTGAAGAAAGGAAGCTTTCGAAACAAAGCTATGGAAAGTTTGGTTCCTTGCCCTTTTGAATAGCGATTTCGGCCAAGACATATATCCCACATGAAAATGGGATGTGTAGAGCTATTGTAGGTGTTTGAACCTAGTGAATTGGATGATGACTTGCATGGAATTAAGTTAGGTTAAGTGGGTTGTGAAATTAGGTTAGCTTGTGAACTTTTCTGCCGACCAGTGTTTGGTCAATTGATTATAACTTGAGTTGTGGTTGTCCAAATGGAATAATTTTAAAGGCGTATGAAACTAGACACGTAGTGTAATGACCCGAACCCTACCCTAGTAGAAATTGTGCAATTATGTATGTAAAATTGCCAAATTGGATTAAGCGTAAAGTATAATTGTTGAATTTAGCAGGTAGGAATACCTGTATAAATACGAGTGAAAAATGAATGTGGGCTTTTCGTAAATTGATAAGGAAGAGAATTGGAAATTGGGTTGGGCCTAATCCAAAAAGAAGGGCCCAATATACATGCCTTTAAGATTCAATGATAAACTGACATGTGGCAAAAAAATTGGTTTTAAATACAAAAAATTGATTTGTTCTTCTCCCCTTGTTTGAAGCTGCTAAAAACCAACAATAAAGAAGCAAAAAGGAGATTTTTGTGGGTTGTGTAGAAGAATCGAAAAAAGCTAGTGAAAGGTAAGAATTATTTTATGATGGTTTGAAGAGTAGTCTTCATTCTTTTCTCCCTAATTTTTGTGGATTTGTTTTTTGCCATTTTTGAGTAAGTTTTCGGTGATTTTTGTTTTTGGTAAAAAGTGGAGAAAATCAGTGTTTGAAGCTTTAAGAGTGAAGATCAAAGCTTGGAACTAAGGTAAGGAAAGTATGGAAAGTATATGTTGGTTTGTGTGTATTGTATGTGTGAATAAAAGTGTGGATTTATAAGTTAGAGATTGTGCGATTTGGAGAAGACGAACAACGTCTGGGAAGCGTCATGATCGTGGAAATAAAACCACGATCGTGGGATTTAACTTCTGGAACCTCACGATCGTGGGAAACTGGCCACGATCGTGGCATGTGAGACAGAACGCCAAGACACGATTGTGGACTCAGAGACACGATTGTGGGAAGTGTCACGATCGTGGAAGTGAAACCACGACCGTGGGAAGTGTCACGATCGTAGAGAAGAAAGCCACGATCGTGGGAATCAAAACCATAAACCCACGATCGTGGGGAAGATTGTCACGATTGTGGGAGTGAGTTTTCAGGCTAGGGTAAATAAATTTTGGAGATTTTTAATAGACTTCAATATTTTGGTTATAGCTGGAGCTAGGGATATCCAAATTGGATAATTCTATTTTTGTCAGGATCTGGGTTTGTTTTCCTACGAAGGAAAAATTTGTGTAAATCGGTCTAGGGTTCATTTAGGACCCCGTCATGACCCGACAAATTTGCCAATTTCTATTGCATGTGTAAGTAAGTGCAAGCATTGGTCATAGATGATCAATGTCATAAATTGTGATCTGAATTTGCTACATGTGAAATTGTGATTTTTTGCCTGCAGAGTCTGATTAAGGGTAAATGGGCATGCCTTGAAGAGTCTGTAGATACTTTCTGTTTAGAGACCGAAAGTCTCACATCTGTCCAATCAGAGGCAATGCCTCCTTATTTGGTGACCGTGGGTTCCAATATCTGTTATCTTTGATCCGTTATCCGTGTCTGTTTAAACAGTGCAGGCTATGAGTTTTTTGAAATTTGTTAAATGTGATATGCATAAAATTGTTTAAATTACACAATCATTTTATGTAAATTGCATGTGACGAGGGATATGTTTCTCTCTTCTATTTTTTGTTCTTTCCGTACTTTCCCATTAAGCGAAAGCTTAGCACGGAGTGATTTCTCTGTGTAGGTTAGGAGCGAGTAAAAGAGCTTGTAGGGACGTTCGGATCGTAGAGGTCAGCAGCGTAGAGTCTTTTGTCTGTTGTCCTTTTTATGTTACAGTAATTATGGGATTTTTTTGAAGGATTCAGTTAAATGATTGTTTTAGGTGATGAAGATGATTGGAAGAGAACGCGGTGAAGGTGGTAGGTTTATTCGTTCATTATAGGTGTTTTTGTTGATTTCTAGTTGTAGATAAATATTTGAATGAAAATAATAGGGAGAATTCAAAAGAAAATGAAACAAAAAATATGAAAACTAACAAGATAAGGGTGTACCTACAGAAATCGGCGCACAGAAGACGATGAAGACGTAGGAGATTTTGAAAATGCTGAAGATGACGTAAAGAAACAAGATGTGATGTTTTCTGAAAAAAAAAACATATTTTAAAAACATACGAAAATGTGATTTTTATGTTTTCGTAAACTTATTGTCGTTTTCTTATTTTAAAAATAAAAAATGAAAAAAATTCTTAACCAAACACGTTTTAAGCATCTATTTTTTTTATAGAAAAATATCAACAAAAAAACCAAAGAAAAAAAGGGAACCAAACAACCCCTAAGTTTTTAGGAAGGAAAATAAGATGAGAACGTTCCATCCACATCCTCCATTATTTACTTTCATCTTTCTTTTGCTTTGTTTTGTTTATATATATTCAAAATTTCTGATTCAAGAAAAATAAAAAATAGGGTTTTTTCTTCTAAATTTAGATTTATTTTAATTTAAATATTTCTTATTTCTTATTCTTCTATTTATAAGTAATTAATTTGATTTATCTGACAAATTAATTTAATGTATGTTATTCTATTGTTATCTATGAATCTAGTGATCCATTATTTATATATTTAACTTAAGAAATAAGAAAACTACACAATGTCCTATTTATATATGTTAAACTACACAAAGTCCTATTTTATATATCATGACCATATGTTTCTACATTTAAAAGGATCATATAAAAAGGTTAAGGTGGTTATCTGAATTAGTTAAATTTTAATTTATGCAATCACATAAATCTATTAACATTGAACTGTCTATCATTTATAAATATGTAGATTACACCCCTTTAAAAAATTGGTAATTTTCGGATATTGTTGAGGAATAAATTTTAGTATTTCTTTTTATTTGTTATGGCTTATATACAAAATTTGATTACATTTAATGTTTTATTTATGATTGATTTTTATTGTCTTTAGTGTATATTTTTTATATCAATTATCATGAGTAATATCAATGCGGCTGGATGGATTGAACCCACTTTTTGGTGCGCTGCTTCTGATAATCGCGAGAATCAACGTAGTCATGATTATCTCAAGTTGGAAGCGTCATGGCTCAAGGAATTTATGTTATGTTTGAGATAAGTCATGATAGTCTTTTTAACTTTTTCATTACAACCAGGTTTTGGCATTTCGTTAATTTTAGTTTCTTATAATTTATTTAATCAGACACGGAGCTTCATATAGAACAGAGTTCCTTTTTATAATATAGTTTTTGTATAGTTATCATATAGAAAAATAAGTTGTCATGCGTGGTCTGATCTTTAATCACATCATAGAAAATAATTAATAATAAAAATAACCAACAATTTTGTAGAAATAATTTATTACGTATATCCTTAATTTCATTCACCAAACAGAAGTATGAATTTTTTAAGGTCTCGTTTAGAACGATGAATTTTGGATGCTGGAAAGTAAACAATTTATTGATTTACTTAAATTTATTGTTTCATTTAGTAGGTAAAAAAGTCCAAAATCTATTAATTTTTATAAATAAAAGATTGTAAAAAGAAAAATACGTTACAAGATTATTCCTAATAAATTTATAATATTTTAAATATATTCATAATCTTATTTAGGGTCAGATTCTTTTGTTTATAGCTGAATTATTTTTTTTGTCAATTTATTTCTACTTATATTATTATTATACTCCACATATACTATTATGTTATTTTGTTTACTTTGGATTTTTATTAATAAATAATTCTTAAAAGTGTTACTCTTATACTTGGTTACAAGTGGTGCTATTTTTATTGTATTCAAACATTTTTATTTGTTATTTTAACAAAATGTTTATTTATAACAACTTGTAATTGATTAATGACAAGAATAAAATTAGAAATTACATATTAAATTTATGAATTGTACTTAGCTATTGAACAAAACATAAATATAAGAAAATTAGATCATAAATCTATTATTTATATTCAAATCCAAACAAATTGAATTAACAAAATTTATAAATTTTACAATGAATTGATTTTAAATCTATAAATTTTATTAAATCCATAAAATTTAAAATCCTTCAATAGACTTAAATTAGATGAGCATATGTTTAGATAGCCATTGCTTCAATGACCAAAGACTCTTAGCATATGCCTCGTGTCATGTTGTGCTTGAAGAACACGAGGAAGTTAAGGTCAGATGACAAATACATTTTCGCATGTTAAATTGTCTCCCTTAACACGTGACGATAGTGGGACTCAAAAACAGTTATATATCACATCACTCTTTTAGTTAAAATGAAAAAAAAAAATTACAAGCAGACAGCGGCAGGAATAATGACTGGACCAACCAAACCACATCATGCCCCCCATTTTCAAGTGTTAGGTTGAAAAATCTAATCTACTCTAAGAATCCAAAACTATCACAACCAGTAACCTAATTTTTCATTTAATGTTTAGAGACCGTAAAAAGAAAAATAGAGATAAAAAAATTAGAAAGAGATAATTAAAAATAATATAAAATTTATTAATGACATATTTATAATAAAAAATATAACGTACTAAAATATAAATAAATAATCTCTTATAAGAAGGTTCATGTAATTATTATAAAGTTTTAGTATTATTATTACTAATTTTCTTCTTATTAATATTATTCTTATTATTTTTATTAGTATTTTTAATATTTATTTTTCTTTATTAAAAATAAGATTGTGATTATAAGACTTTAATTTAGTATATGAACAAATTTTTTAAATATTATTTTCTTTTGTTTCTTATAAAAATTTTATTTGTGTGAATAGCGGTCCCCGACTCTAAGAATCCAAATCAAGTAATAATAAAACACGACGGAAGCAACAAATGTGAAACATAAAGAAAATAAGAAAAGGAGAAGCTCCTCTAAGCAGTTGCTTAACGCCACCTCTCACGCAACCCTTCTTCACTCATACCATACATTTCCTTCTCTATCTCTGTCCACTTGTACTTCAACCCTTTCTTGCACTGTGTTTTTTTTTTTTAACCTTTCCTTTTGTTTTTCTTAAATTTTTAATAATCAATTAATGGACACTTCTTCTTCCCACGCCCCTCCATCGTCCTTTACCTCTACCGACGCCGCCATACAACGAGCGCTCCGCCTCATCCGGTCGGAGGACGTGGATGAGAAGCTGGAAGCCACCAGGGAAATCCGGCGCCTCACCAAAACTTCACAAAGGTGTCGGCGGCAGCTTTCTGAAGCTGTAAAGCCGCTTGTTTACATGCTCCGGGTCCATGGCTCCAACGAGTCCCACGAGTCCGCTCTTCTCGCTCTCCTCAATCTCGCTGTCCAAGACGAGAAGTATATATTTCCGTAACCCTTTTTCTCTATAATTTTGTTCTCTTTTCTTTTTAACGTTGCTTAGGAAAAATTTTACATGCGACTATGCGAGTGGAGAAACAACATACTGTGGTTCTATATATATATAGAACCACAGTATATATATATATATATATACTGTGGTTCTTATATATATATATTTTAGCCAAACATGGATTTTTCTTGCAAAATCAAAAATCGGGAACTTTTGTCTGTAATCTATTTAATTTTTCCTTCAAAGTTAAAATTTAATTGATTTTTCTTAACATGGGTATGATTTTGGTTTAATTACAGTGCCTTTCTCAGCTTTTTGAATTTAGGAGGTACTTTTATTGATGTAGTGGGTTTTTCTTTCCATTTTTCTGTTGAAGCTTTTGGTGGGTTAGGTGTTGATTTTGGGGAATTCAAAGGCGATTCTTTGCTTGAGATGCGTGTTTCTCTATTTCACTTTTTTCTATCCTCCTTTTTAGTTCGTTTAGTGTCTTTTTCAACATTTTATCTTTTTCCTCGGATTCCTTAGCTGGGTTATTAAGTTTTAGAATCTATTCCCACTCGGTGTTTGCTTCTCTCTTTCGTATATGGCAATGATTGGTTAGTTTCTGTTTCTTGACCAGTAAAAAAAATGAGGAAAATATGCGGACCCTATAAGTAGATTCTTTTATAGTCAATCGATCCTTCAATTGTGAGTTGTGATTCTTATAATATCTCAGCTTCTGGAAGCTCATCTACTAGAGTTTGTTGACCACTTTGCAAGTATTCGAGTTACCAAGTCAAAAGAATGGGCAGTGAAAAAGTTATGAATAATTATTTTGGAAATGAACGGGAAACCCATCGAATCATACTTGAGTGCATCTAAAGTTTAATTGAATTTCCTGGTATTCTTTAGGAACCAGGGAGAGATTTTGTTTTGTTTTTTCTTTAAAAAAAAGAAAAAAAAAGTAGTGGTAATGGATATAACTTTTTGAAGTAGCAGTCTATTCGATGGCTTCGACTGAGTTTTTATGATTCTGCAAACATATCATGTCTGTCAGTGCATTCCCAGGTCATGAGAATGACATCCTTTGGAGACAATCGAATGCTTTTAATGGTTGAAGCTTGTATGATTGGGGGCGGTGCCTGTCCTTTGTTTCACTTGATATTGTCTTTTCCTTTTTGTTTCTCTTTTCACTTTGTCCTTCTTCTTCACTTTCAAGTTTTTATTGGTAATTACTTCACTTACAAGTTTAATGAGAACAAGGGAGAGAGGTTCTGTGCCTTTTCTCACTATTATTTATGAACCTTTTAGATTATGTTTATTGTTAAAATTGAGAAATCACGTTTCACTTTAATGATCAAGCTTCACACTTGAAAGTATATGCTCCAGAATTCTGTTCTGCTGCAGTATGAGTAATGAATGATTATTAATTGGGACAAGCAAATTGATTAAAACCCTGATTACCTGAGCGTAGCTTAACAATCCGAAATTAGACACCTGATATACGGCAAAGGATTGCGATATATACTCTTGCCAGGCCTTATTTCATTTCCAGTCTAATCATCTTGCTTCAGGAGCCTAAACTATGTTGCCAGTTCAGAATTATTATTCGAGCATGTGAAATTTTACCTTCTAGATTGAAACTGCTAAATCATCTTGAAAATGCATGTTTGTTTGTAGATGAAGTAAAATCTGACTTGACATGCATGTATATAGATCAAATGTTACAGGGAAATTAATTACTCGTCTGCTGCAATCAATTTCACATTAGTATGTTGCTTCAATTTGAGATAGTATTCATCTTGGTCGAAGGATAGAATTCGTTTAGTTTGATATCTTGATGTCATTCTGCAGAATCTGTGATTCTGCTGCTGGAGAAAAAAAAAAAGAAAAAGAAATCAACTTCTTGACGATGGTATTCTTGATATGATGATATGAAGATATGATTGACCAAATAGGATTTATGACCCAAGCTATAGGGAAATGCGGGTTCCTCCTTTAGAGTCAGTCTAAAATACAACATTCACTTAGAGTTCATCTGTTGTTTTTTCTGTTTCTCTAAATGGGATGTTCAGTAGTTTCTCTGTTTTCATGAGTACCACTTTCCCCCCAACTTTTCTTTGTTATTTGTATGTATCAATTTTTGGTGGAAATTTTTTTATTTCTCTTTACTTATTTAAATTCTGATTCTCTTGGATTAAACTTGGGTGATCTTGTCTTATCATGCAGGAACAAAATCAGCATTGTGGAAGCTGGAGCGTTGGAACCAATAATTGATTTCCTGCAGTCAAACAATTTAAACTTGCAGGAATATGCAACAGCTTCTTTGCTTACTCTATCTGCCTCCACTGTTAACAAGCCTGTCATAAGTGCTGCTGGTGCCATTCCTTTTCTTGTTGAAATTCTCGGAGATGGAAGTCCACAAGCTAAAGTTGATGCTGTTATGGCTCTTTCTAATCTCTCAACCCATGAAAATAATATAAAGATCATTCTTGAAACTAATCCTATCCCTGCTATAGTTTGTTTACTCAAAACATGTAAAAGATCTTCAAAAACTGCTGAAAAATGTTGTTCTCTCATAGAATCCTTGGTGAAGTTTGAAGAAGGCAGAACAGCATTGACATCTGAAGAAGGTGGAATTCTAGCTGTTGTTGAAGTACTGGAAAGCGGGTCACTTCAAAGTCGAGAGCTTGCACTTGGGGCACTTCTCACCATGTGTGAGAGCGATCGATGTAAATACAGAGAACCGATCCTCAGAGAAGGGGTAATTCCTGGACTTCTTGAGCTCACAGTTCAAGGAACAGCCAAGTCACAGTCAAAAGCAAAAATGATGTTGCGATTGCTCAGAGACACACCATTTCCACGTTCTGAGCTTCGACCAGATACTTTAGAGAACATTGTGTGCAATATTATCTCCCAGATAGATGGAAATGATCAGTCCAGTAAGGCTAAGAAGATGTTGGCTGAGATGGTGCAAGTTAGCATGGAACAAAGCTTAAGACATCTACAGCAAAGGGCTCTGGAATGCACACCAAGTGGTATGCCGATTAACAACTGTACGTCTGAAGTTTCCTCAAAATGATCATTCCTTTTTCCTTTTCTCTGGGTCTTGTGGAATAAAGTTTTCACACGTAGAAAAAGAATCAGTGCTAGGGAGAAAAATGCCAGTCCAGGCCGTCATCTTGGTATCGCGTGACTGGTAAGTGTCAATAGTTAACCGGTTGGAGAAGTAGTTTTTGTAGTCCAAGAGCTGAAGAAAAGGGATGCTTGTAAAGCAACTGTCATGCCAGGTCTATACAAATAAGTAAAGATTTCTTTCCATGCACTTAGCTCACAAATGTGCCTACGAAACTGGATGTTTTAATTTCATTTAAATATATCTATTTCTATTTGAACTAATATAATTACTTATATAATATGTATTTATTATTTTTATTAATACTAACCTCACCCGTCCAATTAAACAAACAAGGCATTATGCCTTTCATTTCGATCCAACCGAAATCAATAAATCTGCTTTGGCTCTCGGCCATGGCTCCAAGCCGAAATCATGCATATTTAAAGCGTTTAAACATTTTCAGTGCACTCCAAGTGCATATATGTAGAACACATTATACTTTAGTAAAGTACACATGCAATTATCAAAATATGCTTTCATTTAAATCATGTCATGCAAGTTCTAGAATGTTCTAAACTTATTTGAAACATATGGATTCCCACTCTCCTCGAAGGAGGGTACGCACTCCTAAACACTTGCTAATTTGTGATTCAAGATTCGTGATCCAAGGCTCCCGAGCCTTCATATGTATACCGTGTGTACATTGGGTTAGTTTATTATCCGAAAAGAGACAAATTGAAACCCAACATTGATGAATTTCTCCCTACGCTAACGACTTTGAGGAATTTACGTCGGCAGTTCTTATTTTTACGTCGCCAGCTCCCATTTTTTGACATTTACGCCATCGGTGTTTAAGCCTACGCCACCAGTATATCTCGACATTTTTCACATTTATGCCGACAGCGTACCAAATTACGTCATTGGCGTTGGGCCGGTGTATCTCTGCAAAATTAATTGATACGCCATCTTCTTCGTTGTTTATGTCGTCGGTGTTGAGCCTGCGTATCTCACATAAAATAATTGATACACCGCCAACGTTCACTTACACCTCCAACGTACCTGGATTTTTTCGACGAACTCAACCCTAAAATATATCGAAAATCAACCAAATCATGCCTCTTACATTACCCAACTATTATTCATGCATTTATATACCTACACCGTCAATATTTTCTCCTCCGATTTCTTCTGAATCAACGTTGGCCTGGGTTCCCTTGACCTCAGATGTTTTGGTTGATGGATGAAGCAAGGATGGGGTGTGGTCGACGTGTAATGCCCCCATACCCCCTGGAAGGATACCGAGGTGTTACAGTAGCTTTACGTACTAACTGAAAAAAAAAATCAGAACAAAACAAAACCACTTAATAGGCACTCATAACAGATAACTGAAATCTCATTCATTTCATAACAAAAGATGTACATTGTTCTTACAAAATATAGGCCTTTCTGGCCCTTGAACAAAAGATAGACAAACAGTGTTTACATTAGTAAACTCCTAAAATAAGTCCCTTGGCCTTTGCGAAATAACTTGTCCCTGTTGTGGTTCCGTAGCTCCTTGACCTACACGGAGGAAAACCCATGTGCTAAGCTTACAAAGCTTAGTGGGAAAGTAACAACAACCAAAATCCAAAAGAAAAGCATAATGAACTTGTACAGATACAAAACAGAAGTCAGATCATATCATAAACAGAACAGAAATATAGCAATCGAATAATAGGAGTGCTTCAGAGCACATATTCAAATTCAGTTATAGCCCGAAAACAAAAAACAGAAAATAGAAAGAAAGTAAGCCTGCTAATCCTTTGACAGAAGTAATAACGGGTCTAGTACCAGTAGATACCATTGGTATCAAACAGGAGAGACCGAAGTTTCACTAAAGGAGAGACATACGTCTCGATATCAGGAGAGACTGAAGTCTCGACACCGAAATGTCACAGGAGCAGCTGCAGACCCTTCTAGGCATGCCTATTTATCCAACTAGGACTCAACAGGCTAAAATTCAAATCACTTATTCACATCACATGCTCATTCAACTATTATTTCATGCATTCTACGCAAATACAATCACATACGGAACGGAACTCAAATGGTGTCACCATGGCCCTATTTAGGCCTTAGGCTTTGCATACCAAGATCCCACACGTCTTAGCTCGCTAAAGCTTCAAAATTTGTCCAAAAGGGAGTAGTATTTCGAGTTATAAAATACCATAACTACCCCAAAGTAGGGACGTATTTGCAAGACTGACTTGCTTCACATATTGGGCATAGAAAATGCCTTATTTGGCCATGATTTCTTCATGGACTTTCTTCCTCTATGTCTTAGCTTTCCAATGCCACTGAAATTAGGTTAATCGGATCAGTATCCTATGAGATATGCTTGATTTACGACAGACTGTCCAAAGCTCCAAACAGAAAATCTGCATGGCCAAATGAAGTGTGTCATGATCGTGACTCGTGACAGAAGCTCAGGACATAAACTGTCCAAAACTTTAGGACACACTTCCATCGCAGTTTTGAACCATTTCTGGTAAAAATCACATTTTGACTTCTTCACAACCTTTCAAGCCCTATGTCTCTAGTTGTCCAAAACATCAAGAATCATCTCATTTGGATCTCTCTAGCTCAAGTTATGAGCAAAAGACCAAGCATTAGTCAGCAAAAACACACAACCTAAGCTAGTTTTCATCATTCTAACCTAACCTAACTCAATTCACATGGCAAATCAACACACAGATCATGAGAATCAACACCACATTAGTTCAGCACATCCCATTGCATATGGGATGGTTAACTTAGCCAAAACCCTAACC
>JANIMX020000053.1:5514267-5524268 GCA_024582655.2 Erythroxylum kunthianum
ATGATTGGTATGTATTCTGAGTGTTTGCAAACCTAGTAGGCTTTAGTATAATGAAGATAATTGTATTGAAAAATGTATTTCATTGCATATTGCACATAGTATTACCAAATTATGGGTCTATTCATACATAATTATTCTAACTACATTAGTAAACTTAATATATAAATCACTAATAATAAGTAACTAGGCCTTAAGAATATACAATCAAATAAATTAAGGATTATCATAAATCTAGGCTTGCTATCTTGATGATCACCATTTGACATTTGACTATTATATTTTTCTAAGTTCTAGTTTTATTTATGGAATGTTAAGACATAATCTACTATTGTTCGTTCTAGTATGGAAGTTGAATATTAGAACATTGCTATTATTATTATTGAACTCTATTGGATCACTTTACTATTTGGCAAAATTAGTTTATCCAATCTTAAACCCCCCATGTTACACATCCTATTAAACTCTTGGTGCTACTTTTTTTTTTGGTTACAAATTCTGTTTAATATGTTTAGACAAAGCATATTAAAATTGACATTAAATTTATTTATAACCTAATTGCTAAGAAAGCTTTGTTCATTCGTCATATATTCATTTTTACTTGCAAGGTCATAACCAAAGTCTTAATTATCAAATCCTTTCATTGACTTTAAGATAATTTTACTGTTATTCCACCCATAAGCTTGAGCTTGTGGATATCACAAAGTAATTTTAAAAGGTTTATGAATATTTTTAAAGACTAATTGTGTATTTTTAAGCCTATTATTAGTGATTTACATATTTCCTAAATTGTAGTTTCTTAATATAGTTAAAATATTTGTGTATAAATAAGTCTATATTTTTTAATACTACATATAAAAAACAATAATATATATTTTTCACTATAATTATTTTTAATATTTACTTTATTAATGTTCAATTCTCAAGTCTACCTATTATGAAACAGTAGCTCAATTTTTAATCCAATTTCGGTTAATTCACAAGTACTAAAATTTATCATTTTAGTAATGTGAATTTTACAATTTCTTTTATTTAATTAAAATTGTAATTTGTAAAAATTTAAACCTAAAAGCAAAACTTAAGGTAAAAACTGCAATCACTTCAAAGTAGTTGAAAAATAGAGGTAAAAGTAAAACCCTCAAGTAATTGCAATCTGGAAATGTGAGATGATGTTGTGTCATTTTCAAGTAAAGTAAAAGGTGCGTTTAGTCAATTTAGGACAAATGCAACCAACTCTGGAATAATTTACTTTTCCGATAATTCATTTCCCTCATTGGATTTGACGAGTCGTGAAATGGCATTTACTTCTTGGCTTCTCTGCGATGGAAAGGATTCAGCTCATCAATTATAAATTATATGACTAGTTCGCTTCAGCTCCAACTCGCATTTTCCTATTAGGTCAAGCTGAAAAATAGGCTAATGCTAACTATGAAGCTTTCAACTTTGGGTTGAGGATATGAGGATATGAATTGGTGGTTAGGAGTTTGGAGGTGTTGGATGGTCACCAAACTCTAATTGTGCTGTAGTTTGGTGAAATATACAAATTCAATAATAAAAGATAATTTGTTTTCTTATCTTAATTAGTATAGAGACTGTTTCTAATAGAGTGAGTGTTCCTACGTTAAAGCATGCCCTTAACTAACTCACAATAAAAAGTACAAAACTCAAATGTTCTTTTACAAGATAGCAAAGAAAACAGGAGCAGGATCTTTCTCTGTTTTGATAAACCACACCTAATCTATCAAATCTCAATCTCCATCTTTGTAATTTTATTCTTTGTGGGTTAATAATGGAACTGCGTACACCTGTGGGCTCTGTCTGTGTCCACTTCAGGCTTGGCAGCAAGAATCTCTTTTTCTTTACAAATTACAAATCAAACTCGATTTAAATAATATCATCTACAAACCAAACCCCATCAAATACATTTTAATTTCCCCTTTTTTCTTTCATAGACCATCTTTAACCAGCCATACACCATGTCATCTCTCCAACGTTTTCTTCTTCTCTTCAGTCTTCACCCTCTAACCTTCTTTCTAATACATTAATCTAAACATCATTCATTTACAGAATGTATACATTATTTATACACATAGGGTCCATACTCCATACTCCATACACATTATCGCATTTTGCATCTTTCAATTTCTTAGTCTTTATTGTTTACAAATTCGAGAAATTCTCTCCCACCCTTGAAGCAAAGTAGCTTTAACTTTTTTGTGTTCTCTCTCTCTCTCTCTCACCTTTTCTGGTTTCTGGGTTTTTGTGCTCTTGTTGAGATCTGCTTTCAAAATGGTTATTTTTCAAGGCTATTCCACAGAGTGTAGAGAGCTCTCGGTTTGCGCAAGAGCTCTCCGTACTTGTTCTGCCATGGCCAAAGATCGCAACTTTGACGATGATGACGTTAAAGATAGAGGCTTGTTCACAAAGATGGTTTCGCAGCTCGGATTTTCCTGTTTCATACCCAAAGAACCCAACAAGAAGAAGAGTGACCATATTGCAAATTCCGAGCACAACAAGGCTTGGTTACTGGCGGAGTCTGGTGGGTGTGGTGGTGCAGAGCTAACAAGTGCTGACCCACAATCTGTACACTCTTCTTTCAGGTTTAGTCTCTGCTCTCAGGTGGAGCTCGAGTCGATGAGTATAAGTTCTTCAACTTCAGCTACTGTTTTGATGGTTAATTTAGACAAT
This sequence comes from Erythroxylum kunthianum, assembly GCA_024582655.2. NCBI lineage: Eukaryota > Viridiplantae > Streptophyta > Magnoliopsida > Malpighiales > Erythroxylaceae > Erythroxylum > Erythroxylum kunthianum. The sequence goes on from JANIMX020000053.1 coordinate 5,516,953, forward strand.
GGATTAAATGAGAGTCGAGCTAAAGAACTCAAATGGAGGAGAATTCAGTCCCTGGAGAGGAGTATCTCCCCTGTTGCAAGTTGTCTCGTCAGATTTAGCTACGGGGAGATTCTTTCTGCCACATGCAATTTCTCTAAAGGTACTATTACATTGTGGAATTGTTTTTATGCTCCGCAATGAGTTGTTTCTCTGTTTGAGATTTTCATTTGTTTTGTTTCAATGAGTAGGTAGAGTTTTGGGAAGAGGAGCTCTGAGCTTTGTTTTTCGGGGTAGAGTTGGATTGAGGAGTACTGTGGCTATTAAGAAATTAGATAAGGAGGACAAGGAGTCTTCTAAGGCATTTTGTAGAGAATTGATGATTGCTAGCTCTCTTCACAACCCAAATATCGTGCCTCTTGTGGGTTACTGTATTGATCCAGAGGAAGGGTTGTTCTTGGTTTACAAATATGTATCAGGCGGAAGTTTAGAGCGTCATTTACATGGTAAATTTCTTGCCTTTTAATCAGGATGTAACATTTTGCAAAGACCCTTTATGGAATTCTTGGCAACCTACTAAATATCCATACGTTTGCAGAGACGAAAAAAAGAGGTAAGAGAAGTTCAACAGTTCCTTGGTCTGTGAGGTACAAGGTAGCTCTTGGAATTGCACAGGCCATCAATTACTTGCATAACGGGACTGAAAGATGTGTTGTTCATAGAGATATTAAACCCTCCAATATACTTCTTTCGTCCAAGAAAATACCAAAGGTAATTAGGGGAAGTTTACATGGATTAAACTTTTAATTTTCTTGCATAACAACGAAATCAATTTAGATACATAATTTACTTTTATTGATTCAAAATGATTATGATGCTTACAGTTGTGTGATTTCGGACTGGCCACTTGGACTTCTGCACCTTCAGTACCTTTCCTTTGCAAAACTGTCAAGGGAACTTTTGGGTGAGTGTGATTCCAATAAAATGGATAGCAGAAATCCTACTCATGCCTAAATGGTTTAGTGGAAGAATTTTGTTTCTTCTTTTTACTGATACCACATTTAATTTTAAATGTATAGTTACTTGGCTCCTGAATATTTCCAACATGGTAAAGTTTCTGATAAGACGGATGTTTATGCTTTTGGTGTGGTCTTACTGGAGTTATTAACGGGAAGGAAACCTATTGAAGCAAGAAGGCCAGCAGGAGAGGAGAATTTGGTTATATGGGTAGGTCATTGAACTGATATTTCGGGGGCCTCCTTCATTTTGGATTCTTATATGAACTTTCTTCTGTTAACATCCATAAAAAAAGCAAGTGACTGTTGGCTTAGCTTGAATTTGACAATGTCACGATATGCAAATTGAATATTATGTATTCCTTATTCCACAACATGTTGGAGATGACCACGATAAAATGGTTGAATTGAAAAGTAATTAATTCTTGTAACATTGGTGACTATAAGTTTGTGTGCAACTAGAAATTCCATTAACATAATAATCAACTCTTTGCCTTTGTGCTGTTGTTAAATCTGTGATAAAATACTCTAAAACATGAGCTGTCCACTACTGATCTGTATGTGAGGTATTGGTGAAATAGAAATCATCAACTGTATTTTTGTGCAGGCTAAACCCTTATTGCAGAAAGGAAAGGGGGGCGTTGGGGAGTTGCTTGATCCTGGATTAAAATGCACTTCGAGAAATACAACTCAAATTATACAGATGATTCAAGCTGCTGGTGCCTGTGTAAGTAGTGAAGAATCTCGAAGGCCTGACATAAGAGAAATTAGTTCCATATTGAGAGGGGAGGAAGAGCCACTCTACACCACTAGGAAGAAATCAAGTTATTCTGGGATTATAGATTGCTACAATCAAATGCAACAAACAAAAGGTGAGATGAATAGCCACTTAGCTTTGGCAATGCTTGGTGTTTCAGAATTTGAGGACGATGATCACCTTTACGATCGTTGAAACATCACTACATTTTTTAACCCTTTAATTTTTCCTTTTTGTTTCTACCAATTAGTTGTTTGCTTGTGTGCTTGATAGGAGAGTGCTAGATAACTGGATTGAAAAGAGTGCTCAAACTGTAAATAGGGAAAAGGTAGTTAAAGAAATTGTGTAGATATCTTTAATTTGCCTTCTATATCTGAGAAGGAGAAGCATGACGTACTTCCATATAGAAGTTGAGATGCCTAAAACCTGATTACTACCATTAGATGAAAGAAATTGGTTATGCAGCTGACTTGGGTTTACAAGTGGGTTCGAGGCAAATTGAGGGATGACGGGAACTAGGTTAGGGGTGAAATTAACTGTAGGCCTAGAAACTCCAACATCTTTACTAATCGTATCTATATAAATCACTCTATATTTGCCTTCGTCTAACATAATAAATTTGACACCGTAATCATCATTGATGTGGATCTTACTAGCTGGAACATTTCCCACAGCTTCGATTACATAGTGAATGACGATGTCGTACCTTCTTTTGTCAATGAGGGTCGCGTTGTAAACAATGTCAACCAAATTATCCAAAGTTGCATTTTTGATGGCCACCGCACATTTCTTATATGAACCATAAGTTGTGATAACAATATGATTTGATCTTTTATTTAATGCAATTTTATTGATTGATTTATTGCGATTCAATTATGCGTTATACTCTTGTTCTAATATATCCAGAATATTAGTTCATGATTTGATTTCATATGATTGAGATTGATAAATCATTTTGTGTGGATAGATTTACCATAATTGGAAGGAGTTGTATGCAAACTTAGAGGTAGGTCGACATAAATCCTCTGAATTAGGGTCAAACCTAATAGTGAAATTTATGAATCTATAATGCAATCTAAGGGGTTTTAACTAGAAAGATTTTTGTTAATCAAATGATGGATTAGTTGTTAATATTCTTGATAAAAATATTAACATAAGATAGGAATTTTCATGGTCTAATAATCAATAATTTATTTGCATGATAAATGGTTAGTATTTAAGGATTCTTAGGGGTGATTCATTACCTAGGCATTATTATTTTATATTGACTTTTCTTAGTATTTTCCTTGTTCTGAGTTCATTATTGTTTTAAATCTTAGTTTATTTGTTTAGTTTGATTTTTAATTGAATCTGCAATCTGATTCAACAATTAGATAATATGAAAAGAGTTATTACTAGTACTTACAATCTTCGTGGGATCGACTTGTACTTGCATGTGCTAGCTACAACTGCGCCATACATTTACGGTTTAAAACTTATAAATCTTTTAAAAATAACAACACCCAATAGGAATTTTTCAACACAACAACTTATAAATCTTTATAAGCACAAAATAAATTCAACCAAGTACATGACTTTTCTTGTGAAGATTTTGTTGTTTCTAAAGAGTTTGGTGTCTTCCTCACATTTAAGTTTGACAGGGCATGCCCAAATGATGGTTTGCCTCTATTCATAGGCCCTATATTGAAGGTCGCATAGTTGAAGAATCAAGTTCCATGTGTACTTGATGTAATGATAATTAAATAACAAGTGATTAAGTTTTTTTGGATGTCTATTATAGAGAACACAATTTAGGTTTTGAAAATGGGCCAAATTAGAGCCTATTTTTGGTACTTAGACGATCTCTATCTATAAGATATAGGATAAAGGATGTTTTGGGAAAATTTGTGTTATTTTAAACTAGGCTTGACCAAAGCATCTTGGGGTTAGCATCTTTTAAAAGTTCAATACATGAATTATTGCCGAATATTCCAAAGCTATGATCTAGCCAAATGATCTTATTAACGATGGTTGAGTTGATAATAGGGCATATTCTTGAATATTCTAAAATAATACCCTATATAGTGATGCTGCCAAGCCTAGTTATAGCCATTAATAAAGAAATTCACCTTAGAGGAAGTTGGAATGCATATCCTTAAGTTAGAGGCATTTAGGATTTGGTAGAAAGGATCTAAAGGGTACCATAAATCATACCAAAACCAAGTGTTCTCTCTACTCCCCACAATATGCTTTATATTAGTTGCTAGTTTAACTCTCAACTTGAGCATTTATCATAAAGACTAAAAAGTGTTGGAATTTGTTTGAGCTTTCTATAAGCTATTAATTCTAAGAAATTATGAATATACACACATCACCTATAAAGACTTATGGTCATCAAACTTATTCCAAATTCTTTTATGTAGAAACAACTTTTTTCATAGTTTTAATTGCTTTGATACTTGGTCCACCTTGTTTTTTAGGTTTACACATATCCATCTATTTGAACTTAACTTTGTTATTGTTGTTCAAGCTCCCATTCCACAGATACTTCTTTAAAAGTATTTCAATGTCTTTGATGACCTTATTAGGGAGAGATTGATTGATTAATAATGAAAGTTTCAAGGGAATCAAGAAGGAATTTTACTAAATCTAAGTTTTTTATGTATAACATAAGGATGTAATCAACAAAGGTGAGGATAAAATTTTGAAATTTCTTGCATTTAAAATGATATTAAAAGTTTCTGGTTTAACTAACATCCTTTGGTTAGTCTTAAGAGAGCTTCAATGCAAATGTTGAAAAAAAAAAATAAGGAGAGAAGAGATTTCCTATAATACCTTTTACATCTTGAAAGCTATTGTTGAATCACCATTGATGAGGAGATAAATTTAATGGGGAATCTAAAGGCATTTAGAGCTTTAAATAGAAACCCTCATTCTACTGAGTCAAAGCCTTGTTAAAATTAGTTTTTAATGTCACAACTCTTTATGTTAAACTCTCTATGATAGATCTTGAACAATTCTTGGACCAGGAGGATGTTATCCCCAATACTTCTTCCTTAAATAAATGCCATTGATTTGGATCAATGAGAGTTAAAGGTAGCTTTGAACAATTCTTAGAGATGATTTTGTTAATAATATTACAACAAGATATTATTTTATAGTTTTGCATCTTTAAAGGTTAAGCAATTTGGGGATTAAGCAGATATATGTCTTACTAAATTCCCTATGAAGTTTGCTTTAAGAGAAGAATTCAAGCATTACCTTAGCAATTGCTTCTTCTATTAAATCATAATATTTTTTATAAAAAAATGAATGGAGGCTATTATGGCTTGGGGCTTTATTAAGATCTAAATTGAAGAGGGCTTGTCTTACATCTATACTCTAGAAAAGAGTAGCGAGAGAATTACACTGGTACTTGGTAATTATCTTATGGATCAAGGATATAATTGTTCCTGATGGGGGGTCAATGTTTTTGGAGTAGTCAAGAGATTCCCTGAAAAAATTATAGTACAAGGACTTAAGGTCCTCCTGCTTATGAAAACTTGCATCAGAGCTATGTATTGGAGAGCATATTCTATTGATGTTTCTCTTTCTAAAAATAGAGCTATTAAAAGGTCAGGTGTTACCATCTCTTTATTAGGTCATTGGAGTTAAGATTTTTATGTTTAGTGCAGTGCCATAGTTATTGAGGGCACATTTCTTTTCAATTATGAGGAGCTTGTTTTTAGGTATGATGAAAGTTTAAGTTGCAGGTTAGTAAGCTTGTCCCCAGAATCATTGGGAGTTTAAAGGATATCATGTCCCACATTAAGAATGGGCTTTTTGAGTTATGATTATATTGCCTTAATCTTGGTGAAACATTTAAAAGATTCATATTCTAGTACTTTAGTTGAGATCTCTCTAATGATTGCCTTATTGAAATCATGATGATTAATTACAAAATTGTTAAATTTAAAAGAGAATCTTCTTATGTACTTTGAGTTATTAAGTTGGACTTTAATAAGAGAGTGAGTGGGCATCATAAGTGGCATAAATTCACATATATTATTAAAGAAGAGAGATGACCATGCAACATTGATCAAAGCTCAATCTAGCTTTTTCCTAAGGTGGAGGCTTCCATTTTATTTATTATACCATGTAAACTGATGGCCCTTATATCTAAGGTACTCAAGGATCGCTTTATAGAGGCCTAAGTTCATCTGCATTGTATTTGCTTATAGAGTTCAACTCTACTTCTTGGGAGAAGAGGATGTTAAAATCTCTAACAATAAGCCAAAGATTAGATATTGATAGAGAGGTATTCTGTAAAAAGTGATATAGATCTGGATAAATTGATAACAAAATTTGTTATCTTCAATTTTTATATGATTGTGATCAAAGGCTACAACGATTTCTACCATTGTAGTATCATTAGTGAGTAGAGATCACTTGTTAGTTTTTGTTGATGAATCATAATCCCTTTGGAAAGGAGATGGATTTTATTTTAATCTTAATAATAAAAAAGGTTTCTTATTAAGAAAAAGGTCAAAAATAGCCTCTTGTTTATTAATATTGTTTAACCCTCTGACATTCTAAGTGAAAGCTGACATTAAAGAGAAATTTTATGGTAATAGTCTTCTTTTTCCTACATGAGGATCTTTTAATAGTTGTAAAAGGAGCTTTATTAAAGAGAAATTTTATGGTAATAGTCTTCTTTTTCCTACATGAGGATCTTTTAATAGTTGTAAAAGGAGCTTCCTTACTTGGTTAAGTGAATAAGTAGGGTAAATTTAAATCAGATAGGTTTTGATCTACCTTAGGTATAGCAAGTGAGATAGGTGCTGATGGAGCAACTATGGAAGATGGCTCTTGTTAGGCTACATTTTTTGAATCAGAGGCCTACAAACCCCTAGGTATTAAAGAATTAGCTATATCTAAGCTAGTATCTGTAACCATAGGGTTTGATACTTCAATGTAGTATTAAGCTTGCTTCAGCAGGCGCCTTGGATTTCTCTTTCGCATCTTCAAAACTTACTATAGGTTCAGTTGTATCAATATTAGTCCCTAAGATTTTCTAGTAAGTACCTTAGATGAATCTTTTTTAGTGGGCCTCTATACCTTGTTACTTTTCTAAACATTATGTTTCTAAAGGTATGAGAGTGATATTCAAACTTCAATGATATTGTCATCTTCCCTCAATCTTAGAATTTTCATACTACTTAGCAACTCGTTTTGTAATTCCACTTCAACACAAACTTTGAAAAAATCATTCTCCTTACACCTACAGCGTGTTAATCCAAATATAAAGGCTTCCCTAGGGTGTTAGAAAGGTAACTTAAACCTCAGGTTGACCAATATTCCAAGTAGATATTATGGAAGTTCACCCAGATAAGAATGAATTTTAATTTATGTCTATATAAATTCAAACCTGACTTCCATTTTTGGAGTAGCTATGGCTTCCTGCAGAAGTTACATGGCCTTTTTTTTCAAGGATTCTCTTGTTGAGAATTAATTCAACATTTGACCAAGTAATGGTTGTAGTTGGTAGTTATGTGTGAGTGATATGTTGGTAAAGATAGGAGTAGTGTTTGTAGTGGCAATGTGGTGTT
>JANIMX020000053.1:5810986-5821037 GCA_024582655.2 Erythroxylum kunthianum
CTCTAACACGCCACTTTTGTAAGGTATGCACTCGCATGTCCTCCGGATGTACGGGTGTATGCTTTGCGGGAGTGGGGTATTACAAAAAAGGTAAGAGAACTACGAGGGCTTTGATTCTTCTCGGGAGATGTGGATACGTAGGCAACTTAATTTTAAAAATTAAGTTCAAGCCATTATTTTATTTAATTTTTTCATATAATTTATATATGGTTGCACTATATTTTAAATCATATATTTTAACTCATTTAAATTTACATTTTTATATCAAACTTATTAAATTTAAAAATTAAAATTTTTTCAAATTTAATATGTAATAGTTTGGATATAAAATTTTGAAATTAATAAAACAACGATTATGGTTAAAAAGGGGGGTTAAACTATCGGTTAAACCGCTATCTAACCGTGATCAATTAAACTGGTGGTTAAACCATAACCAATGATTTTCAAACCGTAATCTAAACCATCGATTGGTGGTTAGGTTAAGGTTTATAGATTTTCACAAATTATAACCAACAATTTTTTAACCATAACCGGCGGTTTGCTAACCGTGGTCAAGGCTAATGAGATCCAAAACTCTCAAAATGTATGTAAAATTTAATCAATACACTAATTCATTTGTAGATATCTAGCCACTACAAAAAAGAACTTTAAACAATAGACAAAAAACGTAACTATAAGTACAATTATTGTTACATTTTTATTAAGGCAACAAAATTCATATTGTTAAATAAAGTGGCATTGTTATAAGTGTAAGACAACAATTTTTTTTATTAAGTAACAAAATGAATAATGTTGCCTAAGGCAATAAAACATTTTCAAACTATAGCAACAATATTGAATGGATATAACAATAATTGAAATCTTTAAAAGGCAACGAATTGTCGAGGTATGAACTTACAAGGGGATCAAAAGGCCTTGGAGAAGAACTCTACAAAGGTGGTACACATATAGACAGAGGCCAACCTCATGAGGTTGATTAACTCTTTTTTTTAATCTATACCTTATTGTATATTCAGGTTATTTTAACTATATGGTGTAGCTATTCATAGTGATGGAGATGTACAACAAGTATTTTTAGAGGAAGAATGCTAAGAAGATATGACCAACGCCTATGATAAGACAATGAAGTGTTTAAAATAAGAAATGAAGGGCTACACTGAGGACATAAAAACTTTTTATGTAACGGTTCATAATCTAACTATAAATTATAAAAAAGTTAGAGACTAAATCCTAATATTAGAACGAGTTTCTCATAGGGAAAGAGCACAAGAAGAGTGTGTGTTGCAATTTCTTGAAGATTTAAATCCTTTAAGACTTTGAATTATAACAATACAACCATATCCTTTATTAAGAGGTTTAACAAATGCAAAGAATTGATCAAGTACAAGCCCTTAAACTTGTATATTGACGACCTGAATGTCATTAACTTACATGCTCTCAAGCCTACCCCTAGTCCTAAGTCTACAATTAGGTCTACGTTGGACAACTATGATGATATTCTAAAGGAACTAGGTGGGGATCTTGCTACATAAAGCTTTGAGGAATCTCTCTCTATTGCTAGGATCAATCCTCTAATAGTTCTTAGAAAGGTTTGTAATTCTTCTTATGATAAACATGTTTAATAGTTTAGTTGGTGGATATATTTTTAGGAGTGCATTTTGCATTAGAGTTGAAACATCTCAGGTGGATGATCATTTTATAGATATAGAAATTTTGGAGTGTAATTTGCTTTAGAGTGAATACATCTTAGGTGTGCTATGGCTTTACAGATCTGTCTTTAGGAGTGAGCTTTGTCCTAGAGGAAAAATATGTTAAGTATGTGATCCCTTTTCATATTACGACTTTATTAGTGATGATAAGAAGCTAACTAACTTCACATAATATAGCTTTGTACTATGATTCATTGTTTGAGGCCTAGAAATTATGCCTATATACATATTTAATTTTTACATTAAAAGGCCATTTGGACAGAACTCATACACTATTACATTCTTGTTGAACGGTTTACTAACCTATCTTACTATAGTAATACCTTCAATACCCACAAGTATACGGATCGTATCTTGTAGTACGTAAGGTTATCGTTCCCACGATGACTAATGTGAACTAAATGAACCTAACTTTGACTAAGGTAGTTAAAACAATAATTTAAAATACATATGTAAACTTAACTAAGCAAACAAATACATCAAATAATAGAAAAAGAAATGAGCTTCGAAATAAATTTTTGGGTTTAATCACGGATAAAGTCTAGGGATTATTCTTTCCTTATTTTGTTCTCTTGATTATTGTGAATCCAATTATGTGTTGATCCTAGACGTCTTAACGTTGTGATTACTCTCTCTCTTTCAACACCTAATCACTTAACTCTAATTGAATCTAAAATTTTCAGAATTGTTATCTCTCAATTCCCAATCCTTTTCTTAACATATTCAATTAGTTCTTATGCAATCTAATAGATAATCAAGTCCTCACACAAGATCTCTCTTCGAATGATTATTGATTTGATAATTGGGGTCCGTTAATTTACCAACTCTCATTGTGTATTCTAAATCCAATTACTTTCGACTCACTCTCTCGATTTATTTTCAAGTATAAGTATGCACAATTATCACAAACACTAAATCATGTATTGCATTAAAAATAATCAAAATCCCAAAATAATTAAGAACAAACCCTAATTTGAATTTTAGAACTCCATAATCATATTTAACATCTTGAAATCAACTTTACACATCAAGAACAATGAAATAATGGAACGTAAGAAGAAAATTCAATGATTGTCTTGATCTGGAAAGTTGTAAACCTTAATGCTCCTCTTGATCTCCCTCTCTTTGATGCACGTTAATTCTATGGTGGATCTCTTTGTTTAATGTGATTTTATGCCCTTAAACAGTTAATCAAGGGGTTGGGTCATGTTTAGGGCTTTTCCCTTCCATTTGGTTCCAAAATTGCTCTTGAAATGTGAATCAGAAGAAATGTATCGTGCCTGGCAGCCTCTGTCACGGTCATGACATGGGTGTCACGTGTAGGAAAATCCTGGGACATGCATCACATGCAAGCTGATAGGGGCTAAATTTATACACTTTTTAATTGCTATTAATTGAATACAAATCATGTAAAATTGGGATTTAATTCCATTCTTTTTATTATTTCAGGTATTAAAGAGATTTGAGAAAAATGATGATAAATTGGAAGAAAAAGAACCAAAAATGGAGAAGTTGGAGCAACCTACACCGCCAGCCTTGAAAGACATACGCCAAAATCCTTTGATTCAACGCCGTCGGCGATGAGGCGGTGAATCAATTAATTAACGCTATTTATGCTGACAAATCAGACTCTATGCCGTCAGCATTGATCCAATATAAATACAAGAAATTCCAAGATACGCAGCCAGTGTACAATTAAGGGAGCCGGCATTGGACTTAATTTTTGTATAGATAGGAGTTTAGGTTAATCTTTTAAAGGTTAGTCATTCAAATTAGTTTCTTAGGTTTTATTATTCTGCTTTTTAAGTTTTTCTATCAACACTTTAGCCACCAGATTTATTTTCTGTTGATTTTATTAAGCTTTTCAATTCGTTTCTTCAATTTTGTTTTCAATTTACAAGTTTATTCATTTACAGTATAGTTTTACACAATTTGTTATGGATGATTTGGTTTATTTGATGATTATTAATACAGTTTCAATTTTGATTAGTGTTTGATTAATTTCTATTATTTATTTTTACAGCTTCACAATCTTAAGTTTTTGTTGATTATTTTTACAATTTCTCAATTTCGTTTCAATTTCCAGATTTACATGCTTTATTTCCTAGGCTGTTATTTTTCCAGTAATTGCAGTAGTCTTAAATTTAATTAATTAGGTGTTTTATCTACTCAGTGTTTTTATTAATGTTTCTGATTTCTTTTATTGCATGATTTTCTAATTCTGTTATTCTTTCTGAAATTCTTTTACTGCATAATTTAATTTATGTTCATTATTTGTTTAGTTATTTTATGATTTAATTCTTAATTTGATTACTGTTTCTATTTCATTATTTCATTTCAGTAAGTTTTCTGAATTATGTTATTTTAGTATTTTCCATGTTTAGCTAATTAAATTGTGGGACTAGGACGAAGCCCTAAAATGCTAAAAGGATAATAGTTGTCATATTGTAGGATTAATGGGAATATGTTTGTTAGGAATTAATAATTGGACTAATTAATCAATACGAGAGTTTCAATAATTAGTTTAATTAGAGGTTATCCAGGGATTAATGCAATGTTACTAATTAATTATTCACTAAGACATTAGGGATAATTGAAGTAGAGCATTAGGTAATTATAGCATCGGGAGGTGTATGAGAGCACTTTAGAGTCCACTATTAATTAGAGATACGAGAGTTGACTAATTAATTAGAGGTTAAAGACTTTAATTTAAAGGCTTCATAAACTCATTAGGATAATTACATATATTTTAATTCAATAACATGACAATAATTTGATTAGCATGAGTAAGGTAGAGTCTAAGTCCCTATTTCTCTCATTCAGTTACTTCCTTTTTATAATTTAATTTCTTTCTGTTTTAGAATTAATTAAGTAGTTTTTATTACGTGACATGAACAATTCATTTTCAATCGCCTAGATATTAACCAAAGCATGTATAGGTTTAGTACTCTAACTCATCCTCGTAAGACCGACACTTTAACTCAAAATCTATATTACTTGATTCTGACCTAGTGTACTTGCTGGAGTATTCGCTTCAATCTATTTATACATTCTGAGCGGATCAAGTTTTTGGCGCCGTTGTCGGGGATGCGGTTTAGATATTAGACTTTGTTGGTAGTTAGTAATTTAGGCTCACACTTTTTTTTTTATTTTTTAGGTTTGATTCCTATTCTTATTACACATAGTGCATGCGTAGAGGTAGAAGTTCTGAACTTCTACCAATTGATCTTGAGATAGAACGCACCTTGCGTCACAATAGAAAAGAGACTAGGAATAGAGAGAACTTAGAGATGGCAAACGATAACAATCAGATCCAGGGTGCTCACTGAGCACTCCGAGATCATACAGTGCCCACAATTCTAGGTTCAGCAATTAGACAACCTACTATATAGGCTAACAACTTTGAGTTGAAACCATCTCTCATCCAAATGGTTCAATCGAATCAGTTTGGAGGATACCTGAATGAGAGCCCTGACGAGCATATCCAAGTATTCATCCAATATTGTAACACGGTGAAGATGAACAACGTCTCTGACAAAGTTATCCGATTAAATATGTTTCCTTTCTCCTTAAGGGAAAAAGCGAGATTGTGGTTCATATCACTGCCTGAAGAGTCGGTAACCACATGGAGGGAGCTATCAAACAAGTTTTTACGAAGATTCTTTCCACCGGTTAGGACGAAAAAGCTGAGGAATGATATCACTAACTTCTCGAAGTTCATTGGTTAGTCATTATATAAGGCATGGGAGAGATTCAAGGAAGCCATTCAAAGATGCCCACATCATGGACTACTTGACAACCTGTTGATTGAGATTTTCTATCTTAGTCTAGAAGAGACAATGAGGTCTCTAGTAGATGTCGCAGTGGGAGGAGCGCTAATAAGTAAGAGCTACGAAGAAGCCAGTGCATTAATCGAAGAGATGGCCTCTAGTGCCCATAATTGGCAAAATGAGCGGAGTAAATCAAGAGTGGCCTCAATCAATGATAATGACATGGTGGCCCAGTTGACAGCTCAAATTTCTACTCTTACTACATAAATAAGCAAACTGATGTCATCACATTCCCGGATGGTTAATCAAGTCATTGTATGCGAAATCTATTCAGGACCACATCCTACCTATGAATGCATGAGTGAAAGCTCTTCCAATTCGTTTCAAGGAGAGCAAGTGAAATTTGTTAATAATGGTCAAAGGGGGAATCAAGGACTATATTCAAACACGTACAATCCAGGGTGGCACAATCATCCAAACTTCTCGTGGAAAAATGATAGCAATATGCTAAAACCACCCCGTTTTCAAAAGCCAGGTCTACCTCCTAATGTACCAATTCAAAATCCACCTCAGTAACATCCACTGAGGATGGAAGAATTAATGTTGAGCTACATGCAAAAGACCGACACCCTCCTCCAGAACCAATAAGCATCAATCCGCAATCTAGAGGGTCAAATCAGTCATATCACTCAACAACTGAATAATAAGACAGCAGGAGCATTACCAAGTAACACTGAGAAAAACCCTGAGAATGTGAATTCCATAATGCTGAGTAGTGGAAAGGAAGTGGGGACAACTATCCAAGAAAAGACTCAAAAGGTGAGTCTGAAGAATGATAAGGGAATTTCGACAGTAGAGGAACAACACCTGAAGTCACCAGAGGTGAAACATTTTAGCCCTCCAAACCCCTCTCCAGGGAAATTGAAGCAATAACAGTTGGAAGCTAAATTTGTGAAATTCCTGGATGTTTATAAGGAGCTGCAAATAAATATCCCAATTGCAGAAGTTCTCCAGCAGATTCCCTCCTATGTCAAATTCATGAAATATCTGTTGAAGAAAGAAAAGAACAAAGGAAGTGAACAGGTAATACCTACGAGTGAATGTTCAAGGATTCCAAAAGAAGACCTGTCTCACTTCCCACAGAAACAAAGAGATCAGGGGAGTTTTACTGTTCCTTGCACATTAGGAAATTTTCATCTTGAAAAATTTCTTATTGATTCCGGTGTAAGAATAAATCTAATGTCCTTGTCTACCTTTCAACAACTAGGACTTGGTGAATATAAGGACACTTCTTTAACTATAGAGCTTGCAGATAAAAGTGTCAAACATCCAAAAGGAATAGTGGAGAATGTCCTAGTAAAGGTCAAAAAAATTTCTTTCCTAGTAGACTTTGTAGTCTTAGAAATGGAAGCAGAGATCAGCTTATCAATAATCCTTGGTAGACTATTCCTTGCAATAGGCAAAGCTCTGATAGATGTGGAACAAGGTAAGCTCATGTTAAGAGTTATGGATGATAAAGAATTTTTTAACATTTATAAGTATACAAGGACATCTTAGAAGTCTAAGCCTTGCTCAAAAAATGAAGTAAAAAATGGGAACAGCTCTGAGCCTGAAAGAAGAAAAGACGTACCCGAAAAGTCAAGGTTATATAAGGAAAGCGAACAAGGGTGACATGACAGTAACAGACAGCAATTCCTGCTGGACAACTCTAGACTGAAGTTGTTTTCAGGAAAATTTGATTCCACAGCTCTGATCATCAAAGATATAAGATAGAACCCGAAGAGTTGGGTTAGAGACTATAAAACTAAACGCTTTATAAGAGGCAACCCATATTTGAAAATAGATAGATTTATGTTTAAATAAATAAAAAAGGGTTTTCATAGATTTTATGCCGGCACAGTCAAACCCTACACCGCCAGCGTACATTGGAAGTATGCCGGCTGGGTCAAACCCTACGCTGCCAGCGTAAATTGGACTTACGCCGGCTATGTTCAAAAGTACGCCGCCGACATTGAACTTAAATTTGCCTGCGTATAAGCACGATAAAGAACGCTAGCAACGTTCATTTTTTTGCCATTTTTGGCAATTTTCCACCTCTCTCGGGCAATTTTTCCTCCTTTCTCCTCCATTTTGGTGTAGCTTCTCCAAGTACTCCATCAATCCTTCTTCCATTAATATTAGACCAATACATACATTGTTGTGATGTTATGAAGATATATTTGAAGTTTGGATTTGCGATAAATTGGAGAGTTGTGTTGATTGGGTTGAATTGGACACATGATTTTGTTATTGGAGTGGTATTTATCGCAAAATATGGATTGGGTGTTGTGACATTGGATGCAATTACGCTTAATTTGGTTCAAATTATCGATGTACATGGAATTTAGGATTTATCCAAAATTGGGTGTTCAATTGTCAATAAAAATTGGGGCTTTTATGCATAAAGTGAAATTGACTATATTTCTAGTGATTTGGTGTAGTCAATTTTAATTTAGGAGCTTTGAACAATATTGGAGTAATTTTTGGACAATTTTAAGTCATCGATATTAGAATCTCCTTGGCATAGAATTATGTGCTCAATTTGGTGAGAATTCTACTTATTGATATTTGCATTATTTTCACTAATATTGTAGTAATTCAATTATCCAAGAATTCCTCCGAGAAAACTCCCACCAAGACGAAACTTGAAAGACTCCACTCGAGAGATTTCTTCAGGTGTTCAAGCGATCAATCTTCTGTTGACTCAGGAGTACGCTATTGAAAGGAAGAGAAAGTTGGAAAAGATGCAGTGTATTACCCACCATTATCTGGATTAGGGACTCCTCCGTCAGTATGGGATGGAGACACGAATTAGGGAGCTGGTTCACAATCAGGTGTGGTTCATATTGTTTTCCATCACTGAACCCACCTTTAAAAACATCACAATTGAGTTTCTCTCAACTTTGCAATGCAGGCGAGTGGAAGAAGTAGACATACTGACATTCCAACTAAATGGGGAGATCCATGAAGTTGAGACAAGATAGATTGGAATCCTCCTGGGCTTATATGACAGAGAGAAACACCATGCCTCACTAACTACTTGGCCTCCATATATGAATGCGGACATCAACTGTTACGAGCTGATTCAACCCAGTTCTACCATCTTCTTTCCATCCAAGTTATTAGCATCTTCATTCCCTTCTATGGAGCACAAGTTACTCCATCATATCCTCGCACATACACTGAATAGTTGGAAGACTAGTCACAACAAGGTAACTAGTTTCGACATGCTTTATTTTTATAGTCTGATATCGGGATATGAGCTGGATTTGGGTGTGTAAATTTCCAATTTAATCAATAGACAGTTGGAGGATACAAGGAAAAAAAATCATTGTCTATGGCAGTTACATTATTTCACTGCTCAAAGGGATGGGTATTATGCTGCAAATGAAGGATGATGAGATGACCCCATGTAGAGCCATATCTTATGGACCATTTCGGAGTTGGGGCCTTACCAAAGTACCTAGTCCAGACATATTGCATAACCAGGACACTCATCTGAACATCCCCGTACTGAGAGACCTTCTTCCTCTCAAACTCCTCCTACCGCCAGATGGAGTGGCATAAAGAGGGATGAGATTGATGATATTTAAAGGAATGTGAAGAAGCTGCAGATGGAAGTTCACCAGGAGCGGAAGAAGAACAAGAAGTTTTGGACCACCATATTTACAATGCTTAAGTCCGCAATTTCTTTTTTCCAACCGGAAGTTGCTGAGGAGTTGCATTATGACAATTTCGTGGAGGAAGAATCAGGAGAGGACACCAACGATTCAGAGCAGGAAGAATGAAGACCTTGCCTATCTTTTCTTTTAATTAGTTTAGTTTAATTTTAGCTTTGGTGTGTTTATTTTCTTTAGATCTCACTTTCATGTGGATATTGATTCTGTTTTTTCATTAATGAAGTGAAGATCTATTTTCTACATTTTTGTTTGTCTAGCCTCTTTATTTTATTCAGAAATTAAGTCGAGCATTCAACTATCTCCATGGACTTCCTGGATTGGCACTTTAACACTTATTCTTCATCGTATTAGAACAGGGGAAGTACCAATTTTCTTTTATTCCTTTTTTTGCTAATTTATATGCTAAATTGAGTACAGTGAAGACACTGTTCAATTTAAGTGTGGGGATGGGAATAAATAAAATTATTTTTGAAATAGTAAAATGATGCCTAAAATAAAAAAAATTCTGAACTTCAATTGTCCTTAAATAAAATTTTTCTTGCAATCTGAAATTGATTTACTAAGGTTCCTTACTCATATATTTTTGTGACTAGTTTACTTGGTTGAAATTAAGTATTCAAAATTTTTAGGAATAAATTTAATTTATGTTTAGCCTTTGAATTTTAAGTTTGAAAGTAGGACAAGTCCATAAATGTAAAACAATCAGGTTTACTTCTAAGAGAATTTACTTAGTATATGTTCTTTTAAACTACTTTGGAAGATATTTAACACTTAGTGAAAGAGGTAAAAGAAGCTTTTGACTTAGTGATCCTTTAACAAATAACGTTAGAATTTGAGAGAGTCTACATGGGGT
>JANIMX020000054.1:15003-33437 GCA_024582655.2 Erythroxylum kunthianum
GATTGAAGATCAAAATCAATTCATAAATTAAATGAACATCAAATTAATGAAAATGCCTTTCTTTTATTAATCAAATAAAATATGTACAAAAAGTGCTAAAGGTGATTGCCTTTAGAGCACTTTCCTAACAGCATGTGTACATGTTAGTGATTAATTATGTTTTAGTATATTTGTACATCAAATTGTGTGAATTATGACATTAATATTGTCATTGCATCCAATGTATTTATGCATTAATTTCATGGTATTTTTTGTATTATATGTGTCAATTGGCATATTTTAAGGCATGATTAATTTCTTAATTCTGGGGTTTAGTGGCAGGTTTAAAGGCACAATTAAAGGAAGAAATTATTGAAGGAAATTGGGAAGTAAATCTATAGCAGCAAGGAGAAATGGCTGGACAAAATGCTGGAACAAAGAGCCACAATCGTGGGAATTCCCACGATTGTAAGAATCTTATCCACGATCGTGGGATCGTGGATAAGCAAAACGCATGCAGGATCACCAAAAAACGCAAACCAGCATACACAAAACACAGCAGCAAGGGTTATGAGCATGAACACTAAAATTAAGAATTAAATTGTCAAATCAGAAGCTGGAGGAGAGGACACATGGACCAGCACAAAACGCACAGGACCAGCCACCAGCAAAGCAAAAAAAGAAACGCAACACTCCAAGGAAAAAACGAAACGCAGCACTCCAAGGCAAAGCAAAAACGCAACGTCTGGAGGATGAAGTGTATGAATAGTAGTTGATCAATAAAACTGAAAAGAATTAGTCACATCAAGGAGGCTGGAGGCAAGCAGGGCGATAGGTGCGGCAGGAGCGGTAGGCGAGCCAGCGGGTGAGTGCGCCAGGAGCTAGGTGCTGCAGCGTGCGTGCGTGCGCTGGGCGAGAAGGCAGCGGCAGCGGCAGAGTGCGTGAGTCCAGCGTCCAATTCAGTTTTCTCCAACAGTCCACATTCCAGAGACACATTTTGCAACAAACAGTTAGTCGTGGGGGTTAGAGCAGATTGTGTTATGTGTTATGTTGGGTTCTAAGAGATATTCTCAAGAATAGGAGCTTCGGCTATTGGGCTGGTTGATGTTAATCTTCATCTAGATTGTGTAACTCTTTCTGTATTGGTGTTTTACTAAATCTATTGCAGTATATTTTGTGTGAATTCGTTTAGCTATCTGGAATCCTATCAATGATAACACCAAGGTTTTTGATTACCTTCACTCTTCTCTCCTTCCAGATTAGTACCATGTGCGAAAAGTGCGGATCCATCCGTTTCTATTTTTGGTTCCTCTACTTTCGTTAACATCACTTTTCTTCGAGCTTCTTCTCTA
Source organism: Erythroxylum kunthianum (assembly GCA_024582655.2). Lineage (NCBI taxonomy): Eukaryota > Viridiplantae > Streptophyta > Magnoliopsida > Malpighiales > Erythroxylaceae > Erythroxylum > Erythroxylum kunthianum. The sequence continues at coordinate 16,335 of JANIMX020000054.1, forward strand.
CGCACTTCGGAGAACACCTCTTGAATAGACGGTAAGGGTTTTCTCCCTAATATTGTTCCTCTAACGTCATCAAGCTCTTTATTTAGACCAGCCAAAAAAACAAATACTCGACTTCTCTCCACCTTTTTTCTTGTACCGAACACTGTCGCTTTTGCTCTCCCAGTCTTCTTCTTCAAACATATCTAACTCCTGCCAAAGCGACATCATCTCATTGTAATGAACGGTTACCTCTCGATCACGTTGCTGCGTTCGCCACATCCGGGTGTTCAAATCAAACAGCTAAGAGTAATTCTCCAGATCTGAGTAATTTTCTCGAACTGCTTCCCAAGCATCTCTTGCAGTGGGTAAAAACATAAAAGGTTTTCCAATAACCTGATCCATCGAGTTAATTAGCCATGCAGTTACCATCGAGTTTTCTGATCTCCATTGCTTGTATTTTGGGTCGTCAATGGCTGGTGGGTTTACTTCACCATTTAAATATCCAAGTTTCCCTTTACCGTCGATCACCAAACGCACGGATTGAGACCACTCAAGATAGTTTTTGCCATTCAATTTATGAATGGTAATCTGAAGAGAGTTATCGGTGAGGGACACAGCTGCAGATGACTGAGGAACTCCCTCTATCGCAGTAGCACTACTGGTCGCTTCTGTGCTGGCTGTGTTAGAGCCGACCATGGCAGCTTTAAAGTTCATGATAAATCTCTAAGGTCTCTGATACCATGTAGAGAATGACAGAGGGAAGAATGAAAGAATTGTCTCTCTTCTTAATTCTGAATGTATTGTACAGACTTAAATAGAGAGAAACGAAATCAACTAAATATGGGGAAGCCTGATAATTAGGAGATTCCATTTATTCTAGATAACAAGACAAGTTCATAATTAAAACTAATCCCTAAAAATCAGCTTGTAGTCAAACCAGGATCCTTCTACTGATTTACCAACAATGATCTATCTTTGATTGCTTTTTGAAGGGTCCTTTTATCAATGGGGAAAAGGTTTCTGCTGCTGATTTATCCCTTGGACCAAAGTTGTATCATTTAGAGATTGCTCTGGGGCACTACAAGAAATGGTCAATTCCAGAGTCACTTCCATTTGTCAGGTCTTACATGAAGGTATGTTCTATACAAACCATATCATTATGTGACATATAATGGTAACTAGCTTTCTCTGAATTTCTACCTTTAATTGGCATTTTTGAATGTACAACCATGTAAGTTCTGCTGTAAGTGAGTAAGCTTAAATATCTTTCATCTTTCTCTTCTACGGTTCTAGTTACTTGTCAATATTTCATGTAAAATTACTGTACTAGTCACGTGTGGTTCCTCTAAGAAGGAGAGTAACAATGGTTTCAATAAGCTTTTCCAAATATAGGATCATCTTAGCAGTTAGAATGGAAATGCAATGATAAGTGAATTGGGGGATACCTAATAAGCCTTTAATAGCTGCATGAAGTCCGAAAAGAGATGCTGTAATTTTGTAATTTTACTAGATGAAGTCTTGTAAAAGTGAACAAAAAAAGAGATTTAAGATTCTCGGATTCATTTCCTAGTCTCTACTTGAGGATCTTGTATTGTCTCCCATATATGAAATCCATTTTAGATGGAAATGATAGATTCAAACACCATGTGATGAGATTTCTGGTGTTTTACTTGAAGACACTAAAATTTCTTTACAGAAATACTTTAGTCTCCTAAGACTTGTATACTGAAGAATGTGGGATTGCTGACCAAGAAAGTTAATTTTGCCCTCAAGTTAAAATTGTCTTCTTATAAAATACTGATGCAGGAGACGGTAAATAATTCTTCTCAAAATCTGTCTCTCTTGTTTTCCCTGCCACTAGCCACCTCCCACCTCTTTCTAGGCTTCCTGTTTATCAGTAGAGAAAGGAGAGAAGAGATGGAAAGAATGAGAGATTACATGGGGAGAGAGTGACATGCATGATTTATATTAACTCACAACCATCTGATTGTCTCCTGCACGACAATACATGTGCCTAAACTTACTCGGCATTGTGTCAAATTAAGGTTCCTTTCTGCTTCACAAGACCTTAAAGACTTTCTTTTGATATCCCATCTAATCACTGCTTGCATTTTTTCTTTATTTGGTAAAATTGAGCCCATTTCGACATGTATGCCCTCTCCTACTCTCTATGCACCCACCATGACCTGAACTGCGGGGATGAGTAGGCATCCTGCCTCTTTACCATTCAGGTCAATGTCTGGGTGGTTCTACCAATTGTAGTTTAACTTGAATAGCTACAGGTGGTTGACCACTCGTTCTAAACCAAGCCTCTTTTGCTTTTCATTTACCTGTGTTTGCAATAAATGATTCTTGTAGGTTTATCATTCATTTTAGCAGCTGATAAAGTTTTTATATGCAGGAAGAATAACCAGCTACAGATGAGTTGATTGTTTTATAAAGATCTATCTGATGACATGAAAAATTGCGAGGGAAATAGAATTGGATAGGAAAACTGTTTTATTCTTTTGTCTTGAGAACAGCCTACTATTTTATCAGTTGCAATGACATGGGTCACTAGTATGAGATATAAACAGATGGTGGAAGCAAACTTTTAAGGGTTTTCTTAATGTAGAGATGGGGAGTAGTAAACATTGTTTTGCACCATGCATTGTATTGCTCAATGTCCACACTTCTGATAGTGATTTTAGGAGGGGAGAACTAGGGTTTCTAGGCCAAAAAGATGTTCAGGGGACAACCTTTGTTGTCACTACTCAAGTAACCCTAAAATTTATTATCCCCTTTAAGTATCGTTATCTTCATTCAAATCATTAACTTGTCCTTGATGGTTTTAGTATGTGCTGCCCTTTATAACGTGACTTTGCAAGAGTTTCTGCTGGTGTTGAATGCCCTATATTGCAGGTTATTTTCTCAAAGGATTCATTCATTAAAACTCGAGCTCTCCCAGAGGATGTTGTTACTGGCTGGCGCCCAAAAGTCGTGAGTTGAAGAATATTATTGATGTTACAGCTTAAACATCTTCTTGGTAACCATTCTTTCCTTCTTCAAGTTCCATTATCCTTAACCAAGTTTAAGAGTTCCTCAACTTCTTTTTCTTCAACAGTAAGGTGGTGCCTAGCGCTCTCTTTTTCCCCTTGATTTATATCTCTTTCCCTCTTATGATTGTGGTATGGAATTAATTCAAAACTACAAAACATCCACCTTATTGTATAGCATTTATATGTCAGTTAACTACGGTATGGAGGTCTCTGTTCATGCATATTCTTGTGTTCAAACAAAGCGGTCTGAAGTTACCCAACCTGTTATATAATGGTGGCAGCCTTTAAATATGTGCAGATAATACTGACCAATCATTAGCTTCTGTAATGACAATTAATCTAGATATATAGAATTAGTATTGCGCAGAAAATCTGTAAAGGTCAGGTGGGAGGCGATGGAGCTCCATTTTCGCTGAAACAAAATTTAGAAAAATTATATTCTAAGGTGTATTTTTTCCGATGTAGTTTCACAAAAGAGATTAAAAATCTCATAATCAACCATTAAGGTTATGACTTATGATTATGGTTGCTAGTATGAGAGTTATATTTACCACAATTTGTTATGAAATTAATTCTAATATGTTATATAACAAAATAGATAAATGGATGTGTGAAAATGATTTTTTTAATTGAGTATAATTTAATTGTCAAATCTTTATAGTAAACTTTTATATTGATAAATGGTATAGAAAGAAACATTTGGTATTTAAACATATGTAACAAAAATTTCTTTATACAAGGAGTGATTTATGGAATATAAAGAACTTACGGACTAGCAACAAGGTTTTTTTTTTTATTTTATTAAAACCAAAAAACATGTTTTATTTATTTACTAACATATATTTGAATTATTTTTCAATAAAAATATTTCTTTCTATAAGTACATGCTCTAATCTATAATTACCTTTTGAATTGTTATTAATAGTTGATTAGTTAATTTTAAATTTAACTTCATGGTGAAATTAATCTCAAAACATATTATACACAATACGAAGTTTGAAGGTCTTAATAGATTTTTATAGTTCAAAAAGCAAAATAAACATGTTTATGTTTAAAAATATAATCCTTAAAAACATGTAATTAATCTTTATTGATTCTTTAATAAAAAATTTATGAGTACAGTACAGGTGTTTATGAAATAAGCATTATGTATACAAAATAGAGAAAAGGGCATTATGAAGTTTGTTAAAGGAAAGATCACAAAATATCTATAACATATTTCATAAATAATAAAAAATTAAATTTTATATGATTGGGTTTATAATTATAGATTACATAATTAATTATATTAACTTAACATTATGAAAAGATGTTTAACATTTTTTTGAACTTATATATTTCATACTTTATATATTTTTAGTAGCTACTTGAATTCTAAAAAAATCTATACTTATTAGTGCATGTATGTTAACAATAATTATAACAATTTTTTAAAATATTTGAAGATAATATTTGAAGTCAAATTCTTTTCTTATTTATTTTTCATTTTTATGTTATGCTTTAATTATTATAATAAAAGTATATTATTTTTACAAATTTACCGTTCACAATATACACGTGTGGACAATAGTTATAATAATTTTTAGATATTAAAATTGAAATAAGATGTACTAATTTTAACAGTATTTGGCTAATTTTATGCACATAATTCATAATGATTGACTATTAATTACTATAAGTAAAATACAAATAAAATTATCATATAATTCAGCATTGTATTATTAATTATATTACAATTATAAAATTATAAAAACATTTAACTAATATTCTCAACTTTTAAATAACTTATTTCTTATAAATTGATGCAAATAACCAAGTATAGAATTAGTAATTATAAAGGTATAAAACCGATGATTTATCAATTGATATTCAAATTAAACTCTCAAGATGATTATAACAGACAAAAATAATCTAAACTCCAATCATAAATTAAATGTTATAAAATAAAGTTAGTCGCCATTTTGGGATGTTATTATAAGAGGTATATTCTCTTACTAAACATAATAAATAAATTCGCAAAAGTGTGGGAATATTCCTATTGAATTTCGCATTGCAAAAGTGTGGGAAGTTGAATCCAGAACAGAACATGGACTACCCCGTAAAACCGGAATTTTAAGACTTGGCCACTTTGGTTTTGACAACATTGGTTATATAATTTACGAGAGCGGAGCTTACTAATTAGTAACACGAAGATTACAGGATCGAGTCACAAAAATTATTTTTTAAAAAATATAAAAAAAAAATTATATACAATTGATATCTTTAATTCAACCTTTTTAAAATGAGAAACTGAATTTGTTATCTTATATTATTTGGTTATATAACTTATAACACAATGTCTTTGATAATCTATATTTTTGCAATTCAATAATTGACATGTAGGGTGACTTTAGCTTGTACAGAATTGTTTTAAAATAATATCCAAATAGTCAAACGAATGACACATTTACTTCATGATATTGGACGAGACAACTTAATGTCCCATTTCTCTTACCAAAGCATCCAACTTGGACTAACTACTCCTTTTTCCTTACTTATATATATATATATAGTTTACTCACTTCAACGTGGAATTTATTTCTAAGGTTTTCTAAGTTAGTCAATGCCTGATAATCTTTTTTTTAGTACCTTGTTTTTGACTACTATATATATATATATATACACATTACACCCACCAAAGTTAGAACTGGAATACGAAAATCACAGTCAGATAAGGCAACTCATAAAAATTGACAAAGCATTAGATTTTCTCTGTCTGCATACTTTTTCTCTGTAATTAACTCATAGGATCTAATATTCAATTTAGATTAGTAACGAGTCATTACAAACTGACCTCATTATACATATACTATTTACCAGTCTAATATATTTAGAATTTTAACTTTCAACATTCAAATCTGGTTATAATATATATATATATATATATATATATATATATATGTTATAGGAGTACTTATTTTTATTTTCTTAATGTCCAAGAGAAGAAGTGTGGTTTTGAAATTTGATCTCGAAGTCCATGCGTACTAATTAATTTAGAATTGACCTTTTCACATTCTAAAACAAACTAATAAAATTTTGGCTGATAAAATATTACTGGTAAGAATTTTATTAAGACATTAAAACAATTTGTGGAGTAAAATGACAACATAAATTACAGGTAGCATTCGTGTTGTTTATATGTACGATTATGATTATTATTAGCATAAGGCCACGAAATCTTGGAACAATTAATAAGGTTGTTCCTTTGTGATTTGAAGGTCACGGGGTTCGTATCACGGAAATAATCTCTTTGTAAAAAATTATTAGGAGAAGACGGCGTACAATTCATGTCTCTCACTTAACCGTCGCAAAGAAAAAATTGGGTTTGTTGTGATTTTTATTAACATAAGGTCATGCAAGAAGCAATATGCAGTCAACAATTTGGCATTGTTAAATTTGTAAAGATCTGGAAAAACAAATAAGAAGTACACGCAAGAAGAAGTAAGTACCCACGTATGTATGTTGACTAGAAAAGAAAGAGAAGCCGCCCCTACTAAACTTGAGGCCAAGCCAGTGGCCACCTGACCTGAGTGGTTCACTAGTCCTTACAACAGCCATCACTCACTCCCCAACTCACACATTGTTGCTTGTCTACCCTATTTTCTTTTAATGTGTATAACATAATATTTTTTCCTTTCATATGCTTTTCTTTGATATTACCTTGTAGATTGGAATCTACATCAGCTTGTTTGCGTGAATTATTATTAATTAACTTTTTGTTTTTCTTATTTTCAATTTTATTCTTGCTTCCTCATTTAATTTTTCATGAATTTTTCTTCAATATATGAAAATAATAAAATATTTTTTTTACTAAAAGTTAATTCAAAAAAATTTAGAAGGATAACGAAAAAATGAAAAAGTTAATAAAAAGAAATGAGAGAAAGATGAGAAACTATAAACGATATTAGGAGGAAGGAGAATATCGAAAAGAAATGATAAAATAGTAAATACTAATACAAAATAAAGTATAAATGTAAGTTTTTCAGAATAATAAATATAAAAAAAAGTTTAAAAGTTAAAAGGATTTTAACTCATAGTATAAATCTACATAACTAAAACATTTTTACTTTATAAATTGAAAAGGATATCAATGAAACACAAAACCCTAATTTCTATATAACTAACTGGTAAGGTTACTTACTTGTTATTGAAAGGTCACAGATTCGAGTCACGGAAACAATCTCTTTATAAAAAATACAAAGAAAAACTTGCGTACAATTAATGTTTGTGCATATGAGATCATAATTCATACACAATATACTCAATTACATATTGAGCTTCATTATATTTCGAAGGAAGATAAGATAGTTACATAATATCTTTATCAAGCAAAAGCACTTATAGGTTCTTTAGCTTTAGTAGGACAATCAACATATACAGCAAAATTTAATGTCATTATTTTTTGAAAACTTGAGGTAGAATATGATGGAATTGTTGGTGGACTTCAACAAAGAGAAGAACATGTTTTTAATGAACTTCATGGACAATTAATGGCACATGAATTGCTTCTCAAGATGCACTTGTCCTCCTTACCTACTATGAATGTTGCCTAATGTAAAAGCTCATCAAGTTCAACAAAATTTCAATCAAATAATGATCCAAGAGGTTGATAATGTGGCAATAGAAGAAGATGAGGTTATTTTGGTTATCAGTCTCAAGGACGCGAAAATTTTAATCCACTATTGCTTGTCAAATTTGTGGATATACTAATCATATGACATTTGATTGTAGGCGTAGGTCTGATGGAAATTTGTTTCACGACAAGATTAGTCTCCTAATTGGAGAAATTCTAGTGGTCTTAAACTATAAGCAAATTTGTCTATTTTGCCATCTCAAGTTGAAGATAGTACAAATTCAATGATTGATTAATTATTTACTTAGTATATTGATATTGTGCAAGTTATCATATTACTCTAAATTTAGCATCTTTTCACATTTCATATGAGTATAAGGATAAGGACAAATTAATATTTAGTAAGTATAAGATTACATATTTCTAGCATTGGTTCTAGCTCCATTAACTCTCTTTCAATATCATTAATTTCAAAAAAGTATTTTACATGTTCCAAATATGAAACAACAATTGTTATCCGTATAATTTTTTTTATCCTGATAATAATTGCTTTTTTAAATTTCATTCTAATAATTTCCTTAGTGAAAGACTAGATTACTAATAAAATCCTATTGTGTGGAACAAGTAAGTTTGGACTCTACAAATTATGTGGTGTATTTCGACAGAAAATAGTTTTCATGTTGCTACCTTTTTGGTTAAATTAGAGGATTAGTATGCTCGGCTTGAACATCAAATTATTAGATTGTTCATCGTCTAGTTAATCAATTTTAGTTACCTTGTTCATCTTCTTGACTCTTTTTTCTAGTAAATGTGCTTCATATTATTTAGCAAGTTACATAGGCGTCCTTTATCCATAACTTATAATCGTAGTTCTAATCTTTTAGAATTAATTCACTTTGAAATTTAGGAGCCAACACCTCTCTATTCTTCTTTTGGGCATACATATTTTGTTATTTTTATTGATGATCTCTCATTATTCACAATGAAATGTAAGAATGAGTTTTACATTTTTTTCTCCATTTCCAAATTATAGTTGAAAAACAATTCAAAACTAGGGTAGAGAATTTCAGTCGTTGCACAAATATTTTCAAACTAGTGGTATAATTCATAGAATAAAGTGTCCTCATACACATGAGTAGAATGGTACTGTAGAAAGGAAAAATTAGAAATATTGTTGAAATTAGTTTTTCTTTATTAGGTCATTGTGGAGTAGCCTTTAAATATTGACAGTTTGCACTTGAGACAACAATTTTCCTAATTAATCGGATGCCTTTAACTTCTTTGTCAAATAAAATTCCTTTTTAAGTACTTTATAACAAATCACTTAATTTTCTTTTTCTTATAGTTTTTGTCTGTTCCATTTATCCATTACTCATAACATATGATAAAAATAAAATTTTCTTACACCCCAAACAATGTGTTTTCTTGGGTTATTATCCATTTCATGTGGGTCATTAAAGTCTTGATAAGGATACAAGCATAATATCCTATGCTAAACACATTGAGTTTAATGAAACTTTGTTTCTTTTTTCTTAAGTTTCAAGAGCAACATCGACTTCATATGTCCAAAACAATGACGTCTCTCCTTGGTTTCATGTTTTTATCCATATCCTACACTCATGGTTTTGCCAGTAACAACATCATCAAGTCAATTTTCTAATTTTCACTATGTAATAATTTAACACCTATATCTCCAGCTACAAATACAAGTTCTAGTCCAACCTCATCTTCTTCCACCCAACAAAGTCCATATCTATCACCACTATCACAACAAATGTCTTCTCTAATCAATTTAAAATTATTTGTTGTTCTTGATAACCAAACCAATTTTGCCAACGACCAAAGCCTCATCCAATCTTAAGCAACTTCAAGTATAATGATCTCAACTAATACTCATAGTTCAATAACAACGAGTGCACCTTATGCAACTTCGACCTAAAACCATGTAAAAATACATCTACCATACCATAAAAATCGAAACCTCATCCATTATGTCTAAACTATAGTCTTTAACATAAGCAAATAAAAACCTTGATTGAAGAAAACAATGGAACTAAAATTTAATGCTCTATAACAAAATAACAATTGGGATCTTATACCATGTCCTACCAGTAATAATTTTGATAGAAATAAATGGGCCTATAAAATCAAGAGAAAAATGGCTGGTACAATAAAGAAATTGAGAGCATGTTGATTGCAAAGGGTTATACTCAAGAATATAGTTTGGATTTTACTAACACTTTTATTTCAGTTGTGAAACCAATGGTAATTAGAACATATCTTGTGTGTAAGGGTTGGATTCTTCACCAATTTAGATGCTATTTTTACAATAAAATTTGGAGGAAAATATCTATATGGTTCAACCATATGGGTTTGTTGATAAAACATAGCCAAATTTATGTTCGTCTACTGAATATGAGTTTAAGGTTGTTGCAAATGTTTGTGTGGAGATTAAATGGTTAGCCAACCTTCTTCGTGAGTTGAGTGTTAAGCTTGCAAAGCCACCCCACATTTGATGTAAAAATGTTGGGGCAGTTTTTCTATCTTCAAACATAATATTTCATGCGATATGTAGAAACTGATTTTCATTTTATGAGATTTGATTGCTAACAAAGAATTATCAGGTATAATTCTTTCTTCAGCAGATTAATTAGTAGATATACTTACTAAGGCTCCAAATTTCATCAACTTATGGGAAGCATATCAAAATAAATATTATTAAGATAAACATCAAAGTACCTATTTTAATTGACTAATTTGTTACAAGATTTATTGTTTAGATGTATCTTTATTTTAGTCTATTATACTGTTGTATATAAATACATTCTTCACCAATATTCTAAGTCCTACATATTATAAAAACGTGAAAATTACTTATAAAAGATGCCACTTTTATGAAAAATCTAATTAAATTTTCTTTAACAATTTTCGTGATTGACAATTATTGATGCATATTAAGATTTAAATAATATATTACATGGCCGCCCCTATTTTAAAAGTTTTTACAAATATTTTTAACATATTCTAAAGTGACAAATCTTTTTCGGATTTTCTCAATTCAATGCCCAAATTTTTAAAATTTTCAATTAAGTGACAATTCTTTTATAACCTTTTTTATACAAAAGATAGGGATACAAAAGCATCACAATAGAGAAAGACATCACAATTAGGTTGGCACCCCAGACCCTACCATTCATTTGCAGCACACCTTAATATTATTAAGAAAAAGAAAAAATTACAAAGTAGCATGGGAGGACATAAACTAAAGTCATGCAAAATCAACAGAATCTGAAGTTCTATAGACCAAATCTATTTCTAAAAAAATCTACCTTAACTATATCTGGTATATACATCCCACCAAACAAAGCCAGAAATTTGAATGCCATAATTGTTTTCTTATCTTTATATATGAGATATAGTGAACTGCATTTGTTTAGAAAGTAAAAAATAATTGTTTCACCGGTTTTGTAGTCTCCAAGGCACAATGTAACTATTTGTGAAAGCAGAAACTACCAGTTGAGAATTATATTCCAGCCAAAGTTTGTGTCAACCCTTTTTGAATGCAATCTCAATAGCATACATAACATCAATTAATTCAGCATTAAAAGAAGACTAAGAAATCAAGTTAACTTAAAAACAACCTAGAATAGTTGCCCTATTGTTTCTGAATATGTCACCACAGGCTGCCGAGCCAGTAGATCCATGAGTACAACCATCAGTATTACATTTAATCATGCCACATAAAGGAGGAATCCAGATTATCTCTATTATCCGAGAACCGACAAAATATTTTGCTGATTTGACTAACATAGTCTTTTGTATCCAAGACATTTAAGCTTCCACATTGAAAATTAATGGCCAACTAAGTATTCACGTGGAATAAAATACCCAATCTATTATCCACACCTAAAACCCATACCCATACCCATAACACATAACCCATATACCCATAACTAACTTAATTATGGGTTGAGAGGCAATGATAGCTTTGACATATAAAATGCTTTATAAGGAATTTTATCGACCTCAAGAATCCTCAGTTTACGGACTAATTATAAGGAGAAGCTCGTGGGAGACTCATAATGCCTAATCACTAATTTCCCCAACAAAGATATATAAGTTATACCAAATTCCTCCATCATCTCTACTATAGATTGTTAAGATAATTAGACAAATTTAAAGAATCAAGAATGATTGAACTTAATGGAACAAGAACCATTCTCCAAAATAATTGATGTGAGGTTTGGAGCCTTTAGAAATGAAGCTTTAAGCTTCAAGCATCTTATAACATGCAGTTTTTTCAAAGAAGGAAGGCACACAAGCAAAATACTTTTTAGCTTAGGGCAATCTACAATCAAGAGCTTTTGAAGAAGAGGGAAAGCTCCACTACAACTCCCTTTTCATAGGGAATCCATTCCTACAATTGAAATGGTTTGATGGATGAAGAGGCAAAGCTCTTTATTCATACACCAAAGCTCTCACTACTTCTCAATCAAGAATCAAATTGGTTATGAATATATGACTTATAAGTTAAGGGTATAATATGAGTTCAAGGTATGAGTCATGGGTTGGGTATTTTAGTCCATGTAACTACTTAGTTGATGGTTAATTTTTCACGTGGAAGTATATGTTATGGACAATAAAAATTTTGCTAGTCAAATCAAAAAAATACTAATAGAACTGGCGTTTTAAACTAAGTTATTAATGTTATAAAAAGTTGGTCAATTAATTAAAAAAATTAAAAACTTAAGCACTGAATTAAAGAAAATCTAAAAAAGTTTGGCATTTTATAATATGTTATCCCTTCTAATAAACCAAAACTTTGTTTCAAGTTTCTATATTAGCGCTTTATAATACTTCCAACTATGATGAATGGATATAATTAGATTGTTCTATGGGAAAATGTGAACAATATCAAATAAATGTAATTCCATAATATATATTTTTATCAAGACTTATTTTTATAATTTAAAACAATTTTGAATTTTATTCCTCAAGAATTCAAACTTATTCCTCTAATTTGTATTTCTGAATTTGGGTTCATCGTTATATTCTTATGTATGATTAATATTTTATTATGTTTCAGAATGATTTTAATTTAGAAAAATGAATTATAATAAAAATAAAAATTACATAACATATATTATAGTTTATGTAATATCTCATAATAATACTTGTTTTCCTTAATTTTATTCTGTTTTGAACTCCATACACCCTTGCTAAGTGGCAACATCCAAAAACTATGGGGCATGATTGTTGTGGGGCACTTCTTAAACTGTGAAAAATTGTTTGTATTCTGCATTATTCGAAATTGCGTAGTTTCATGGAAACACACGCACACCTCATGCGACTACTGAAATACATTACATTACGTAGCAAGTGGCTTAAACACGAAATCTATGGTCAATCGGGCTAAGTCACGATTTTAAATTAGTCATAGTAAGCCACCTCCTCTGCATGGTCTTTAGTCTTTCCTTGAAGAAGAATTTACAAGTCTAGCTAGTAGGTGGTGAAATAATTAACTAATATTTGCGTTGAATTTTCTGTTTTCAATATCGCAAACCATTGTGGAATTTAGAACCCAGGTGTTGAAATTCATGGGATTGCTTATACTTCTTAGCGTAGAGTACAGTATCCAATTTTGGACCACCACGCATGCAGCAACGACATTCCCAGAAGATTATAATAATACCTATTAGAAAATGATAAGAGATTGGTAACTGATGGAAGCTATTAGCCTTGGATGGCAGACTTTGATCTAATGCGTAGATCTCAGGGCTTAAGTCATAAATGTTGATGGATACAACTAAGTCATTGTCCCATACTAGTGGCAAATCATCTTCAAAACACAAATCTAAGGAATATTATTAAGGGTTTAGCCTAAGATTATCTCCAATTTATAGAACTTAAATTCTAGTAAATGTATGGGTTGAAGAAATTGTATATATGATGCTGTCTCTTACAAAGAAAAAAATTAGTACCTCTACTAGTTAAGGTAGAGTTTTTACTTGAGAGAGATGAGTTTTTCGGATCGAGGATAAGTCTTGGAATAACTAGTAAGGTTATTCCTTTGTAACTGTAACCAGAAAGTTACATGTTCGAGTTATAGAAATAGTCTCTTTGTAAAATATAAGAAAAAAAGTTGCGTACAATTGATAACCTTTACCTAACCTTCACAGAACGGAAGGACTGAATTTGCTATATTTATATTTTTTTTTTCAGAGTTGTCCGAAGTATGAACCTGAAAGTGGGATAAACTTTAAGGCTTAGACAAATAGAAGTACAAAAGTCATATATCATTTATGGAATCTGCAATTACGAAGAAATGCCTAATATTTATTTATATATTTATGGTTTTCATAGTTTATACAACTAGTGATATTGATAAAAGAAAAGAATAAAAATTGAGTAGCTCAGCACAACTTTGTCTCTCTCTTTGGAAAAAAAAAACAGAAAGCCATGAAGTGGAGAAAGAGATGATTATTAACAGTGTTGCGAGGGACTTAACTCTGTTTGATGTGCAACTAAAGTTAACACAAGTTTGTCCAATTTGAAGGGGCAATTAGGCAAGGTATATACCTTGGGGCGACAAAACCAACACCTTACAAAGCATTTCACAAATTCTTCTTTTAATTGGAATTGGGTTACATTGACGATACACAGGAATAAATAATATTATTTATAGACTTAAACAAACGAAAGGAATTATTAATATGATTATAAAAATCGTACTGGAACTGGAAGAGGCCCTCTAGTTTTGTCTACTAGCAATGTAACGAGCAAAATGGTACAAGGGAGCTGCCTTTACAGGATCAAAGCTTGCAAGCTGTTGATTTGCTTGCTCAACCAATTTTTCAGCGAACTTCTTTGCCTCGTCGATGCCCATTAGCTTCGGATATGTGGCTTTATCGGTCGCCAGATCTTTACCAGCTGTCTTTCCGAGCTCCTCCGATGACTTGGTCACGTCCAAGATATCGTCCACAACTTGGAATAGCAACCCTATGTACCTTGCATATTTTCTTACATTTTCTACGCTCGCTGAATCTGCTCCTCCCACTATCGCCCCACAAACAACCGATGCCTCTAAGAGCCTTGCGGTTTTGTGAATGTGAATGTACTCCAAGTCACTCAGGCTTACGTTCTTTCCCTCGCTATCTATATCCACTATTTGCCCTGCCACTAATCCTTGTGATCCAACTGAGTTACCCATCTCAGCCAGCACTCGAACCAAACGTTCTGGTGAAACATTCATGGTTTTGGCGGCTACGTGCTCGAAGGCCAGTGATAGGAGTGCATCGCCAGCGAGAACAGCAGTTTCTTCACCAAACACTATGTGGTTTGTGGGCTTGCCTCGCCGGAGGTCGTCGTTATCCATGCAAGGAAGGTCATCGTGGATCAGCGACATAGTATGAATCATCTCCATTGCACACGCAGTCGGCATTGCTTCCTCCTCGGTTCCGCCAACTAACTCGCATGCGGCGATGGATAGAATTGGACGGACTCTCTTTCCTCCGGCGAGGAGAGAGTATCTCATGGATTCATGAATCTTTTCAGGGTGTTGCATAGGAACCGACTCGTCTAGAGCCTTGTTAACTTGCTTGCCCTTCCTGGTCATGTAATCATCAAAATCAAACACAGGTAAAGGGATGGTTTGAGGTTTGTTGGTCACTTCTTGATATTGAAACGATTTCGTCAATGGGGTGCTCACAACATGAGAGGCATGAACCTTGGCAGGGACATATTTTAGGTAGAAAAATGGTTTGGGAAGTTTGCCGAGGCCTTTATTGGATCTTTTAAGAAGAAGGGAAGTGTCACAGCTGGGAATAGTTGCAGAGAAGGCCATTGTTGTTGTTGACGATGATGATAAGGCAATAAGCTCTATTACGCTTGTGGGGTGTAGCTAAGAGCAGAAGAGATTAGGGTTGGCGAGCTTATGGGCATAAGGGAGTTGTTTATATAGAAAATTAGGGACGGAGAGATGCCAGTTTTGGTGGCCATAGACTACGAATGTGGTTATTCCTCTTAGCACTCCTTTGGACTGTTGTGCTTTGTGCAACGTTAAGAGTACTTATTTCGACTCTTTAAGTCTTATCAACATAAGACTGCTTGACTTATCTTGGGGTAACTTTGAATATAATTTTTTTTTTGCCGAAATAAAAAAAACGTGATTGCCGAAATATACTATCAATATCAAAATACAAATATATACTTTTATATAGAAACTAAGAGCGGGCCGGGCCATAGGCCATCATAAGTACTGACGACGGCGCAGTAGATTGACTGAAATTAAAAAAAATCAACAAAAACTATAATTTATCTATTAATAAGCTTTGTTAGATAACATTTCGTATTAAACTCTTACACATTAATAAGTACTTATCTATAGCCTACTAAAATTTACTATTATATGAATTCCATAATTAATAAATAAATTATGTGGATTATTTGAAAACAATCTCTCAACTAATTAAAGATAAAGCTGCGTATTACTAGACTTTCTTAAATCTTACGCAAGAGCGAGATTTTTATGGAGTATTGTTATTGTTGTTATTTGTAATAAGGAATTGATATAATTAAAATTACAGTTAATGAAACAAGCTAAGTAAAAATTTTCTAATTTCTTTAAAACTATAATGATAGAAAAAAAAGATGAAAGTAATAAAGAAATGTCAACTAATTCAAAATTCTTCAACCGACTCATTCCAACTTTGGATAGGATTTCGCATTTTTATCTATTTTTAAAAGCCCGACCATATATTTAATGGATCTATGTTTTGGTTGGATCTTTAAAATAGGCTAAGTCTAAGACTCGAATCCGGTACTTATTGAGCTTAGAGCATCAAGCCTGTTAGATTGGGCAAAGTTTGGTCAAGCGTACTGAAGACAAAATGGTCACGGAATCGGCATTCGGAACACGAGAACGTTGACACTGACCTGCAGCGCACATGCACATGCTCCGGCTGCCCTACAATGGCTGTGACTGGACGCTCTCAAGTCTCAACGATATGACTATGAATAATTAGTACTGTCGGTTAATTGAATTAAGTACATGAAAACATAGAGGAATTTAAGATATAAATGACCATATAGTAAAATATTACTAACAGTCGTTTGCTTCACTAAATACAAAATATTTAATCTTCTATTCTAAAATTTCTACCGTACATTGCGCAAAATTACGTACAGGTCAGTGTGTCGGGTTCCGTTCCGTACCGGCCAGACAGGAACGTTTCGGCCGAAAATGGAACGGAACTGAGGCTGAGGGTTCCGGTCTTCGATACCGGACTGTACCAGCACTTTCGGTGAATATCGGCCGCTATTCAAAATACCGGCCGAAACTGCAAATGTGAAAAATATGGGGGTGACGTAGCTGCTGAGATCTATTATTTTTTGGGTGTGATATTTTGGTTCTTCGGTTTTTCAGAACCGAATGATATTCTGACTTTATTTGGTGTGTTTATTTGATGTATATCA
>JANIMX020000054.1:183681-198579 GCA_024582655.2 Erythroxylum kunthianum
TTAAATTAATTTAATAATTATTAAATAAATATAATTAAATTTAAAATATATTCAGAATATATAAAATTTAAATAAATTTGATTTAATAATTAAAATAAACTTTAATTTTTAAATTATTTATTTTATTAATAATTGGTTAATAATATTATATAAAAGATTAAAATAAATTTAATTAATTATAGTTTTATCCAATATATAATTATCATCAATAATAGAAATATAATTAAATTGACATTAACAAGTAAACATATTTTTTTTTATTTGGAAAATACAGAAACTAAAAATAAAAACTATATGAGAAAAATAGAAACGAAATGAGTAGATTCCTTAGAGAGGGTGTTCGGTGATGGTTAAATTTCACAAACTTAAACTCTACCGGTCAGGTCATTCCTTTAAGACTATAAAATTATTAGTTTAAGTTACGAAAATAATATTTTTAAAAAATATAAAAAAAATAATATTACGTACAATTGTTATTTCTCAATTTAACCCTTACAAAGCAAATAAAAAAGAGTTTGTTGTTGTTGTAAAAATTCTACCGGTTGTTGAAGTTGAAGAGTTGTGTTTTTGGATACAAAATTTTGAGCATAAGTTTGAATTACGCAATTAATATTTGGGAAAAAAAAAAGTTTACCATTAATCTTTAATATGAAAAGCAGAATGTTCCCAGATTAGAATAAAAATATTTGTAAATATGAAAATTGCAATTAAAATAATATATTAAATCTTAATCATACAAAAGAATACATACAATAATATAAGACCTTTTGCTTCATCGTTTTGGAGCGTAGTGTTGGCGTCTACTGGGCCACAGGCTTCGGCTGTGGCTGCAGATTTTTGCTTCCAATTTTTTTGGCCATGTTTCTCTCTGTGTCCCTGGCCAGTCAATTACTCTTTCACAATTACTAACTACTGCGTCTTCTTCACTTCTCTGCCAACATACATGCTTCCTTTCAGGTTCTCATCAATTCCTGCTGTTTCACTTCTCTTTTCTTTTAATTGTTTCATTGTGTGCGCTCTTCCCTCCATTTTCCTATCTGGGTTCTTTTCCTTCTTGTCCTCTGTACCTGTTACTTTTGGTTTTAAAAATTGAAGTTAGCATCTTTACTGCTGATTGGTGGGAGTTTTGGTTACTTTGTAGACTCATGATTAATAGTTTGTTGATAGCCATGGAAATTGGATCAAGCTTTTGTTGTGAAATGGAAATTAAGACTTTAATCCGGTTCATTTTTCTTTGGCATGAATCAGAGTAAGGACCTGAGATAAAAGAGTAACTGAAAGCAAGACAGCCACCACACCCCAGGTCTCCTGTGAACAAGTAGTCACGATGAGGTGACTGAATTTGTAAGAAATTAGATCATTTGAACCTGTCTTGATGGTGGGGAAGACATGATTGGTGTCTAGTTAGCTTCATCCTTGACAGTGGTTGAAACTTTTCAAGCAGGAAGGGGAACCCATAGCTTATTCTTGATCCGAAGTGTTCGACCTAAGAAGAAAATGGGAAAGAAAAAATGAATCTTTTAAGTTCTTGATGTGCAGGTTCATATGCATGTTTGTGTTTCAACTGTTATCACCATATGATGTTTGAAATTCTTTAGAATCAATGAATCTTGTTATAAAGATGTTGTAGTAGCTACTAATGATACTTTGCTTTCTTTTTTTCATTAGAATGTATCTGCAGTGTTTAGCATCTAATTCTATTCTTATTCTTACTTGAGCTTTTAGCTGCTGAAGGGAGAATGCTTTCTGCGGTTGTGTCTTTCTTGTCTTGATCTCTCCTGTGGCAATGAATACAATAAAGGTTTCTAAGAGTGGTTTTGTGACTCATGGGAGAATTACCTCTGAATCAAATGGAATTGCATATAGTGTTACTTTGCCGATGCAGCCAAGTAAACTGCATCCTGTAAATCAAAGACTTGAGCCTCGGCATCCAAGTGGTGTGCACCTCTTTCCAGAGAAATTTGGGCTTTGTGGAGAAGGATTGTTGGCAACACATGGGCAACCAATTAGTTACACTGTCTCTAGGAGATATTCCATGCTATGCCGATCTATGCAAACTCATGGGACTGAAAACAAAGAATATGCTGGACCTTACAGTGACTGTGCTGACGTATAGAGGTGACATTTAAACTACTAGTTAAATTTCACCGTTTTCAGATTACTCAAGTCCTTTTTGTTTGTTTTTCCAGTTCTTTTTCATGCCAACTTTGGGGATGAAAGTAAATCAGTGCATCAAGATGTCAATATGAGATCTTAGAAGACAAAATACTTTAATAAGAGTCAATTGTCATGTTTGAATGAACTTCTCCAGCCAGAAAAAAACGGATGTTAGGAAGTTCTTTCATTTTGTTGAAATAGAAGATAGATTTCCATAGTGTCAAATAGAGCACTCATCTATCCTTAGCCTCCCCTTCAATAGCTAAAAGGAAGATTGTCTTGCTTTTTGTAGCTAAGTGGTACATTGCAATTGATACACTTTTTCTTGTTAGTTGAGCTTTCTATACATATAGCATATATTTATGTCTCCAAGCTCCATATGCTTCATGTGAGTGGTCATGGCGTTTTGATAGACAAGTACTGATTACATCTTATATAATCTTTCTGATCTTATACTGACACCCCGACTCTTTACCCAAATGATGAACAGATGGGTTTTTGGTGTAGCATAGGTCTTCATCAACTTTTTCATTAAAACAATAGACCATGAGACAATTGTGTGGAAGCTTCGATAATCAGAATGTAACGAAATGCTTGCATGATTATTGCTCAGGATATTTGAACGAAACTGAATTTGTCATTCTTCTTCACATATTTAAGCAGATGAGCGTTGAGTTTAGTATAAGTATTGTAAAAGGATAGCATCCCCATCATGCTAGAAAACTGATATTGTTGGGAAATTATCTTGTACGTTTTAAAATCGAAATGCTTAATCTCTAGATATGATCTTATCTGTATTACATTTGAAGAAATTTTCACATAATAATATCCTTAAAATATAATAATTTTGCACATTATTTTTATAGTTTTTTATGGACAAAGATTATGATTGTTTCTTGTCTCGAGGTGACCATGATGATGATGACTACTATCATAAAGTCTAGGAAACGAATTTGCACGACCTAAATTCACGTAGAAGAATCATTAAAGAATCATCTCTTACTCGTAAAATAAATAGTGTAGACCTCCAAAAAGCATTTTCTCTAGTATTATTTTTCATGTTCATATTCCATTGCCTATAAGTTTAGTTTGGTCTTATTACGTGGGTAAGCAAATAGAGCATGAGCATATGAAGTATTCCTTTGAATAGAAAGTTACAATTCCACCTATCTGACAAATGGATGTTCATCTGTACATGTATTTTTTGATCCACATTAATGTCAATATTCGCCATTATTTCCTACCAAATTAGCGGCATATAATGAACTTTTTTTAGGCATGTCAGTTTTCTTTTAATATCACTATCCTTGAAATGGTCTTCTTATTTATGTTCAAAAAGGTGTTTGCACTTATTTTTCTTATATTCTGATTTTCTATGACATTTTCTGTTTGCATCAAATCATTAAGAGCATAGCCTATGCTTCAAATTTTTAATACAAGATGCCTCATGTGCCAGTTCACAGATAGGAGAAGATGAAGATGAGCATCCAATCATCCCTGGGAGAATTATTCACTCCAGTCAGGGCTTAGCTGAAGCCTGTAAATTTGTATGCAATGATGCGAAGTTTGTAAATGAAAGGGCTCGTAATGACATTATATTGCTTTCACGGTAAGTTTATATATTCCATTTTTCTATGCTATATTGCTTGCGAAAAAAGATCATTAATCCATTAATTACCATATGTGTAATGTCCCAATTTAGGAGAGAAGTATGCAATTTCCTAGTCTGACTGTTTAATAATTTCAATGAAGATCAGGAGTTACGTTAGCCTTGGGCTATTTGTATTATAAATGGTGGGGCTTAACATTTACTTAAAAAGAAGCTGTTATTAATATCTTAAATTTTCTCAAATTGTCAAAGAGAATTGCTGAAATGTTTAATGACCAAGGTTTGAAGAAGTTGTGTCTTGGCACATTCCACGCACACTTTAGGACATTTCAATTTCCTTTGTTTAGTAGATACCATGCCGTTTGAATTCTGTACTTACTGTTTCTCCAACTTTGTTTAGTGGGATTATGAGGTTGGATGCCCGTGCACGTAAAGATGTTGCTATTCTTGGGTCTGGATTTCTCAAACTTGATGGTAAATTCTTTTGATTCAGTGAATTTGAAACACTTTTCTCTTTTCAGTGTGAATATGAATATTTTTTATTTTGTCGCTTCTTTTGTTGTTGTCCCTAATAATCCTTGTACCACATAGCTCGGGCAAGAGAGGATACAGAGAAAATTGACCGTAATGTAAAGAAGAAAGCTGAACGTCTTAATCATATTGCAACTGTATGTACATCTGCATGCTAAGTATTGCCTTGTTAATAAAGATATGTAACTTCACGTCACTATTAATTTTTTTTTCTCTTTTGCAGATCTTAAAGAACAAAGCTCAGTCTAAATTAAAAACTGCTGCTGATAAGCATTGGAGTGATGGGGCTTTGGAGGTAATTGCCTCTGTTTACTTTCTGCAGATAATGATAGTCGAAGAGATATAAAATATCTAGAAATTTATGTTTCACTAAAGACAACTTTAAATTATAACACTCAGAGATGAATAGATGAAGCACCTAAATAAATCAAATCTTACCCATGACACCCAGGATTAGATGAAAATTTAACTGCCATTGTGGATACTTCCAATAAGAGCAGAGTACGTCTAACCAATAAATGAAAATGATTTTGATGAAAATTACCCATCTATGGAATTGTTGTTGTCTCTGAGAATGTCTTCTCCACTTTACAATATGAATTTTCTTTGCTTGGGATGATTTTTATGATGGTCTCGTTTTGTCTCTAGTTATCTTTCTCAAAGGTGGATGTACTTGCAATGAGAAATAGAGAATGAAGTTGAAGACATGATATGTTGAATAGTAGCAAGACCATAACAAGCCATATTATATTATAGGAAAGTTGTAAAGTCACGTGCTTTTGTCTTCATTACATCTTTTGCAGTTACAAAGAATTTTGATAGAGTTGATGTTTTTGTAATGCTGTTTACATGTTTATCATGAAATTTATGAATGTAGTGTTAATGAATGGAGAGGGGACCAGGCAGATGGGTTCTGTGTTTAGGGAAGTAGGTAGAAGAAGCATGCTTTGTCATTCTATGGTGTAAACTTTTATTGCATGCTTAGGGAAAATTCTTAAGCCAACAAAATTTGTTTGTTAGTGGCACAGAATGTAACATCAACAGCTCCATGAAATTAATAACCTGTTTGTAGGCTGATCTGCGCCGTGCCGACTTTCGTGCCAAACAACGTGCAATTGAAGATGCCTTAATGGCATTGGAGGTGAGGCATTACATATTTAAACTATGATGTTTGAATTTGTATAATTATCCCTTTGCAAGAGTTATATTTTCTTGTCTTTTTTTATGTCGCACATACTGGTCCGTACCTTTATGACTATTATTCCCCTATATGCAAAAGCACATAGCCTAATGTAAATTGCGCGTAGCAATTTATTTCTCAAATAAGACAAATGAATACTTTTCCTACTGCTCTCAGTTTGTCAAAAATATACATGACCTGATGGTGAGCAAGATGTACAACTGGTAAGTTCTATTAATAACTTACCTCTTTTACTTTCTAAGGTACTTTCTCTCCCCATCTGATCCAAATCTTACTTCCTGATACATGATTGTTTTCCAGTCCTCTTCGTAAAGAAAAAGGTTCACTATCAGATAATGACATACTTGGACGTGTGAGACTTGAAAAAAATGGAAGGGCTTTGGATTTCTTTCCTGGAAAAGTGTCTACTGATCGCATTACAGCTATTCAGGTTCTCTTCCTTGAATAAGTTAGTAGAATTACTACTTCAATTATTTCAAGAAATTTAACACGTATAGCATCTTATTTGATGATATATAGGAAGCTTACTGGAGTATGGCATCAGCACTCTCTGAAGCTGATGGAGTTGACTATACAGATCCTGAAGAGGTCTAAAATTGTATTCATTTTCCTGATTGCCGTGAGCATAGTTTTTTGGTTTGGTTATTAACAGGTCTTGTCCTCTTCTGGAGTAGCTTGAGTTGCTAATTGCAACTCTAATAGATCTTGATGCTATGGATGGTAAAAGCAGTGTGTCACTGTTGGCAGAGTGTTCGAGTTCTCCAGATGTCAATACAAGGTAAATGAGATCTGAGTTAGTATTAAAAATCATATAATCCTGCTTTTTTCTTTTGTGTTTTATAAATGAATAAGCCTGCATTATTTTGTAGAAAGCTTACAGAGTAATCTCAAACATTTGTTGTGTCTTGATCATCATCTTTTATGGTGCAGACAAGCATTGGCCAATGCACTGGCAGCAGCCCCATCAATGTGGACCCTTGGCAATGCTGGAATGGGAGCATTGCAGGTACTAATGGTCAATGGAATGATAGATAGCTATGAAAGCAATGGTTGTCATCTCATCTCTCAATAAGTAGGTAATGACAATTCTGTTGGCAGAGATTGGCAGAAGATAGAAACCCAGCGATTGCTGCTGCAGCATCCAAAGCAATTTATGAACTGAAAAAACAATGGGAGATAGAGGAAGGAGATAGTTGGAGGTTCACAATGCATCAAAAACTAGTGGAAGGTTATGATAGCCGAGCAGATGAAGATTGAGAAGCATCAACATTTAATACAGTAGATATCCATATTTGGATGATGTGTATGTAATCATCCAATGTTATCATTTACTCGGGTAAGATTAGTGTTCCACAGAGCAAGACCGTGTTAAATGCATCAGCATCTTACAAGGCTTCTAACTAAATCTTTTCCCTTTTGTGCTTTGGTGAAATAGTGACTTAAAAAGGAAATTTGGGATAAGAAAATAAATGAGTATATTGAATCATAAAAGTATTAGTTTTAAAACCAAAATTCATGGGAAATATCCTGCAATGTATAATTTTTTGACATTTATCGAAAATCTTTTATAAATTATATTTTAACAATATATTTCCAAGTTGATGGATGAGCGAGCTACAATGCTATATTTTAATCCTCTATTATAAAATTTATCTCTTTTAGTTATATTATAATCAATTAATTAATAATAAAATTAGATTATAAAAAGTTCAAATTAGTTCATATCCTATTAAATTAAAAATTAAAAATTAAAAATAAGGGTGAGCCCCCAATTATTATACCATTCTTTGTTCTATTTTTTATTATAATTAAATTAATACTTAGAAAAATTAATTAATAGATGCTGATAAATAGAAAAATAAATAGAAAAAGTTTGAAAATTAATTAAACAAACATTAAAATTAAATACAAAAATAGTGTTTGAAGGAAGAAACAACCAATGAGCATTTAATATAGATACTAAACTTTAAATAAAGTTAATAATGGTACGACATAATAATGGTATCAGTTAATATTGAATATCATTTTAGATTAATATAAAATAGTTATTCAATTTTATATAATTAAAATTGAAAATATTTTAAATTTTGATTCAACTATATTTTTTAAAATTAACATAAAAATATTTTTAGACAATAATTATTTTTAAAAATATTTTTCAGTTTAACCTTTCAATTTTTCTTAATTTATAAATTTTACTCAATATTTTTTTTAATATTTTGGTATACCAATCAGTATGGCATGTATAAATCAAAATTATTCAATATAACTTAAAATCTTTCAGTACATTTTGGTATGATAATCTAATACTTCATATCGTTTTTCTACCTATACGTTATGGCATGTGTTGATAGCTAGAGTGAATCGACCCGTTTGGCCCAAAGATGAAAAGGCCTAATTGTGTGCAGATTTTTAGGAGCTAAATTGTCATGATTAACATATGCTTTTAAAAACAATTGTGTATTGGTGGGCAACTAGTTAGGACATGGTCATAATTGGAGGATAATTAAAGGTTAAATGGTTACATGAAAACTATTTGAGGTGGTTGAATTTGAGAGGGTTATATAAATACAATAGCTGTAGGAAAATTTCGGAGTGGACATCGCATGCCCGCGAGGTGCGGAAAACAAAATTTTGTTTCCAGAACCTTTTCAACGTCAAGATCTTTATGCTGATACAAGATAAATATCAATTAAACACAAATAGAAATTTCTAATTCACATTCAATTCAATATATTCACATCATATCTATGAATCTAATGTCATGGTATTTTACATAAATCAAATTTATATAAAATCAAATACCTTGTTGCCGTCTCCTCCATTTTTCAATTGTCTCCACTCGTTGAATTGTCGCAAACCACAACGATTAACGTAGACTGTCTCTAATAATATCCACGCAGAGATCGGAGAATGAAACCGAATTGAAACTCTTTTGACTCAGAAATAAACCGGACAAAAATAAAGGTGCTAGCCCTCTTCCTTTATTCTTGGAAAGCAATACGTATAAGAGATAAAATTGTGTCTCACACAATTTCTTTGGTCTTCCATGGCCGTATAAGAGGAGAGATGAGGAAAGCTTCCTTGGTTTCTCCCAAACCAATTAACGTTGATGAAGCTTAGGTGAGAAGAATATGAAAATCAATTTTCTTCTCTTCTGTTTGAACATCACCAACAACGAAGCTTTTTTGAAAAACTTGGTTAATTCATTAAAAGACCCAAAGACCAGCGATTGGCATTTTTTTTTCTTCTTTTCATCATTTTGTCTTATGTCTTTAAAGACATTAATAACAACTTTTGGTTGTCCTCCTCCCATTGGTTCCTCCTTTTAATACATTTATATTTATATGTATTTGTTATGTATGTAAACAATTTACATACATATACATATATATACATGTATATATGTATACATTATTGAGGTAGTCCAGTCACATTAGTGTCGGTCCTATCGGGTCTCGGGTGTGAAAAATATCGAAGACATTTTTCAGTAATATTGATGTCGCGATCTCATCAGGACATATCCCGATCTCATCAGAATCCATTTGATCCAATTGCTCTCTAAATAATGAATCTCTATTCAAAACTATTTTATATATTCTCCGAATCACTCTTATGCGTGTGACCTATTAGGTTCTCGATTATGTTGGCCAGTTGGATTAACACTTAATCCAAGCAAGTCATGAGCGGCGTCTAGCAACACGTCACAAACTCCAATTGACCGGAAAGTAAGTGGTTTGACAAATGAACCCACGCTCGTCTCGAACCAGCTCACGAACCCACCCATTTGCAATTGTCGTACAATTTGTCCTTTCACCTTATTGCTATACCCCACTTGGTTTGAAGTACAAGTAACTGTCAACTCCCACTAGACTGAAGATTTAGTTCAAGTGATATTAGTTCTCATCCTAGGATCTCATTACTCTATGTGTCATTAAAGACTTTCTTCATGACACATATGTTTTGGCTAAAGACTTTGAGTAATAATCCTGACGATTATCTCCTTATATAAGGAGTGATGAATCTTTTATTGGCTACTCAATTACCTTCGAATATCTCAAACTGTATTCAATCACCATCCTATAAGCGACCCCCAAAGAGGCAACAAGGAATGGAGTCGAAGTACAGGATCTGTATCCAAGATATCATTGAGTACCTCAAGTCGAAGGATACTTACACCATTGCTACGATGAGATTATCATTGACATTTACATCATCCATGTGACAATCTCATAGTAGGTCATCCAATGTACTTACTACGCTTAGTAAGCATCCACAGATCAACTCTAAACATCTCATGTCTACAGCTTATGAGATCTACTGCGTGATCCAATTACGGAGTATGATATGTGCTAGTCTGTCTGGATTAATGATGCCCTGTCTCATTAATCATATGCCTAGGGATTATTTAGATACAAACATAATTGCACATGAAAGAAATCTCGTTATTATGCTCGCATCATAATTTACTTCATGCTATGTTTTGTATCAGGGACTTCATGAATTCGATTTAGGATCATATCCATTCATGTATAAAATGAACATCGAATAAATGAAATGTGAATTTTCTTTATTATTCTAAATAAAGTTTGTATAATTGGCGCCAAAGACGATTGCCTTTAGGGCACCACTACTCTAACAATAGCATCATAAAACAAAGAGGACCCCGAACACAATCACGCTACTCAAACTTAGAACTTATCATTATTTCTGCTTTTTTAGCACTTTATACTCATCCTTCACTTAAATAAAATTATCCTTTTAACTTAAAATTTGAACTCTTAACACTCTTTAGTATTTAATGACTTGTTAACTTATAATTATATTCTCTAATTTTTCTAAAGCTCACCTATATCGTTGTTGAAAATTCAAGTGTATTTTTGGGAGAATTTCTCCTTGACATGCTTGAATTCCAAATTGGTTATAAAAAGTGAACAACTATTTGGCACCCCTAGTGGGACCACGATGTCACATATAAAGAATGAAAAAAAAGTTGTTATGCCTCCAGCTTTAGAGGAAAAAGTCCCAATTACAATAGAGAACAAAGGCTTTATATCTTAAATAATTGAAAATATGGAGAAGACAACATCACCTTTGACTGAGTCTATAACTGGTGAGAATTCAAAATCGCCATAATCATCAACATGAAATGATATTGTTTATACAAATGATATTTTAGAGTTGAAGTCCAATTTAGCCTTTACGATTGAAGCAATCAAGATGTTGATAAAGAATATGGAAAAACTTTTTTGTCGTTTTAGTACAGGTCATTAAGCAAAATTTTCCTTCTCTAACAAGACATATTTCTGAAGGGCTTAGGGAGGGGGCAACTTGCACCAAATGTAATAGAAGTTGGTGAGTGTAGTTGTCCTCCAGTTTTTCCTCTGTGGAAGAAAGATATGTTCCTCCTCATAGAAAAGATGATATTCTTATTGCACCCTTGCACACTAATTCTGGAAATGAACGAAAGATTATTAGGCCCAAAGCTCCTAAAAGACAGGGATTTGGTTTTAAAATTGAAGCTAACTGGTCGAATTATAGCTTAAGGGCAACGTTTTGGATGTAAACCATAATTATGTTCCTATTGTTACTCCTACACAAATAAGGTTTCAAGTTGAAATGGAAACTATTAGAGAAGCTATTCAAGAACTATATAGGTTTGTCTTGAGATATATTAGCTGCCCAGAATTCTGTAAGCAATATGTAAAGTACATTAATTACGAGAATCTTTATCCTCGTAGTTACAGAATTCCTGAGTTTGCTTTGTTTTAAGGTGAAGATGGCCAATTAACTGTCAAGCACATTACCATATTCACTATTTAGTGTGGTGAATTGGCTAATTAAACAATTTTAAGCTTAGGTTGTCTCCAAATTCTTTGACAAGCACATCTTTTTCTTGGTATATTTTGATGCCCAAGAATTATGTCCTTTTATGGACAAAAATGAAAGATTGTTTCTTATTCTATTTTTACAGATTAAACTTAAAATTAGTATAGTTGAATTGTCTAGAGTTATTAAAAAAAGTGGTAAAAATACATATATGTTCATCACTCGATTTAGGAGAATGAGGAGTCAATGCCGAATTACACTCATAGAGACTAAGGATGTGAAGTTGGTTTAGAGGGGCCTTGATATTAAACTTTGAAAAAAAATCAAGGTATAAAATTTTGTAATTTTATAAATTGACAACAAAAGTGTCTAAGTATAAAGAGCTTTTTAGGGAAGAAGAACATCCGAAAAAGGGTTTACTTAGTACTTATTTCATGGAAACAAGTCCATATGATTTTGGCAGTGGCTGAGGATAATAACCCTGAAACTTATTTTTCCCATGCTTTAGAACAAAAATCACTTGAAGCCAAAAGGAAAGCATAAACACCAACTACTCAGATGCAATACACTTTTGATATCTCCAAAATAGAAGAAATTTTTAATTTGTTGTTACGGGATAATTTTATTACTTTATCGCCAGAACATAGGATTCCCATAAAGGAAGAGATCTAAGGGAGGAACTACTGTGAGTAACACAATACATGGAGTCACCTTACGAATTCATACTAGGGATTCAAGAATGATATTCAAATTTAGATCAACAAGGGAATTCTATTGTTTACTGAAGCTGATCAGACCATGTTGATAAATGAAGATCCATTTCTGCCTGTTGTAACTGTTACTGCAATTGAGTTTAATTTACGGCTTTTGTTGGATGTTAAAAGGAAGTTGAAGATCATAGAGTGGGGTCAGCAACAAATTCAGGTACTGATGTTTTTATTCCTAATTATAGTTAGAATGCTAATGTTAAGAATGAGAATAAGCTTATTCCTAGAATTCAGCAAAAAGTAGAGATTGCAAGAAAAAATCGCATGATAGAGTTCACCTAAATTTTCAAGCAAAGGTTTGATGCTCAAATTCCAATCTTTTGACAGAGTAACCTTGATTTGTAATACCACCTTAGGTGCCTCCTTATTATCAATGGCATCGAGTGATCTATCCTAAGAATCCAATACCATTAACCAGAACTTCAAAGAGAAGATTTCAATCGCATAAAGCTACCGTCAGGTTCAAAGGAAGCAAATCATCACCTTTTGAGAAGCTCATCCTAATGAAGTTGCCTTTAACAAGACTCGTTCCTTCTAAGAAAAGTACCTCATACCCAAAGAATAATAAAGAATGTGTAGAAGCTATTGATGAAGGGCATAATAAAAGAAAGGAAAGACGCAATCCCAAATTTCATTAAAAGTTGCCCCAATCCGAGAGCCAAGATAAAGTCCAAGTGAATTCTTCACGGTAAGATAAATTCTTATCTAGTTTCCATGCGTAGTTTCTTATGTTAAGCTTCTTAACTTTTATAGCAAAACTTATTGGAAGAAAGTAGAGCCCTTGCATAAGAAGAGAGAATGAAAAGTATATATGCTAGCTATTGGTCTAGAAATTCCAGAGAAGGTAGTTCTAAAGAAACCGATTGATCACATGGCTCAACATATAAAATCTTTGTACATTAAATCCCATATTAATGGCAGACCAACCTTACAAGTTTTGGTTAATAATGATTATTTGTAACTATTATGTCAATTGAAGTCTTGGGCAAAGATGATGTAAATTTGATCCAGATGAAGGTGTCTGTTGCCATATTTACTAGAGAGACTACTGAGGCATAAAGAGTTCTCCCTACAATTGTCATAGTAGGGGGAAGTCTTTGTTAGTGTTTTTTTTATTGTGGACATATGCAAATTATTAAGTGTTATTGGAGAGTGATTGGACCCATTCCAATTTATATATTCCTTCATCTCTTCATCAACCTCTTCTTTTATGGAAAGGCGATGAGGTTGATTTGCCTAGGATTATGGAAAGTTGGTAGAAAATAGGCTTCCTATAAAGCCTAATTTGTGTCCTTACTGTCAGTCTTTTACGCGTTGGTCCAAAGAAGTCGAATTTAAAATCAAAGAAGAGATTAAAAAGTTATGTAAGGCTGGCTTTATTAGACCAACCAGATATACTAAGTGGCTAGGAAATATTGTATCTATAGTAAAGAAAAATGTCAAGTTAAGAGTCTGTGTTGACTTCAAGGATTTAAATGATGCCACTCTCAAAGATATATATATATATATATATGTGTGTGTGTGTGTGTGTGTGTGTGTGTGTGTGTGTGTGTGTGTGTGATGTCGATTGTTGAATCTTTAATTGAAGCAATGACTAACCATTCCTTGTTTTCTTTTATAAATTGCTTTTCTAGTTATAATCAAATTTGTATAGATGAGGATGATATTCTTAAAATGACCTTCAGATGTCTTAGATCAATAGGAACATTTGAATAAATTATGATGCCTTTTGGCTTAAAGAATGTGGGAGCCACTTATTAGAGTACTATGAATGTTATCTTTCATGATCAATTAGGTCGTACCTTAGAAGTTTATATAGATGATATTGTTATTAAGTCCAAATGGAGTATGGAGCATATCCAGAATTTAAGTGAAGCTTTCTAAAGGATGAGAACACATAAGTTGAAGTTAAATCCTTTAAAGTGTGCTTTTGGAGTAAAAGCAGAAAACTTTATAGGTTTCTTGGTCCAACAAAAAGGAATTGATAAAAATACAATAAAGGAAATTTTTAAAGCAAATCCACCTCAAAATAAGATAGAACTTCAAAGGTTTTTAGACTAAGTAAATTATATCATGAGGTTTATTGCTAATTTGACCAATAAAATAAAAAAAATCTTGGATCTCTCGAAGTTGAAATTTTTTAAGGAATTCCATTAGGAAGAAAGACATCAGGTGGCATTTGATAAGATCAAAGAATACCTGGCTAAGTCTCCAGTTTTGATGCCGCCTCGGAAGGGAATAACTTTGAAGTTATATATTTTTACTGTAGAGGAATCTATTGGGTGCATACTAGCACAAACATAATTTCGTGCTTAAAATTAAGACATAATTTTCTTCAAAATTGAGTTTATGTGGTTTCACAAACTGATATGATGAATATATGATGAATAAATTAGTTATTTCGAGGAACATTAGAAAATGACTTACTGCACTTTTAACTTTTAATGTAATGACCCAAAATGTACCCTAGTAGGTTTTGGTGTGAATAGGGTATTTAAATTGGGAAATTTGGACTGAAATTGGAAATTTAAGTGAAATTAAAGTGATTAGAAATTAAATTGGACTAGTCCATTTGATGAGTAGGACTAGTTAATGTGTTGAGGCCCATTTAATTTGGCCCAATTGTATGAGTATTTTTGGAGTATGTATAAGTGTATTTGTACAAGTAATGTGAAGAGTGGGACTTTAATGAGAGGTAAGGTTGTGTAAGAGAATTAATGAACAAAAAGACAAAAATAGAGAAGAGTCTTCTTCTTCACTGATTTCGTAACCCTAGCCAAAAACAGAGAAGTGTTTTTGGTGGT
>JANIMX020000054.1:282256-292318 GCA_024582655.2 Erythroxylum kunthianum
TCCAAATGTATGTTCGTGGTAGAGGGAAAATGGGATATTTAACAGGTGAGAAGACAAAACCAGCAGCTTCAGATCTGGAGTATCCCACTTGGGATGCCGAAATCTACACAGACGCAGATTGGGCAGGGAGCACAACTGATCGGGGACATGATTTAATGTTAAAAGATACACACATTTGCTTGTCCCATTCACTGCTTCCCTTCAGATTATTTCAGAAACAAACAAGTACAATAAGGAACTTATCATTAACATTAACTAATGTCCTAGGCTCTGCTGATGACAAGACTCATCTGAGCCCAAGTCCAACACGCTTGGAAAAGTTAGTATCAGACGTATGTAGATAACCCATATAAAATTCCTCATGAAGTGTAAAGTATGGTAACTGATGGAGCCAAGAGTCATGTTGTCTGGATATGCACAGGCATTCAAAAGTTCCCATATCCCACAATATATGAAGACTGGTGATTACAACATAAACTTCTCACACCAAATGATAAATGTAAAGTTTCTCTGGGTGAAATCAAATACATATTCATCCAATCTTTGTTTTATCTTTTTGCATCACATGCTTACTATAGCTCCATAATTCTTTTCCCACAATCATATTTTCATGACTAATATTACTAGGCTATAATAACAATAAGAGTATCCAACGACATAAAACCCTATGATCAACTGCCTTCCACAAAATTCACCAACAGCACTCTTGATAGCACAAAGAACCAGGAGTAAAATTTAAAGATGAACAATGCTGGTGCAGAAATAGTAGAATACTCGGGACTCGTTTGAATTAACTTAACCTGGATACACCTAAGATCATAGCTGCACAATTGAACAGACAATCCTTCTTGGTTTGTGGCACATTACCAAAGCCTACAAACTCTCAGGTAAAGCAGAGGCAGCAGATAAAGTCCTCCCTAATTTGACTTTACAGTATGATGGACTAGTTCCATAGTAGGATTACAGTGCTCAAGGGGATGCCAAACCATAATCTTACAGTCGACACCATATTGAGAAAGATCTTACTGGCCAAATTTATTATAAGCTAACTGTCTCTAGAAGTCACATTAAATGTTGCAAGTTTCTAAAATGAGCTCTGAATGCTACTCAACCAGAAAGATTTTCAAATTTTACATTACAATTATGATATCCCCTCATGACACATGATGCATATGGTTGATGTCAAATTAAATTGAGAAAGATTACATTCCTGCTCAAGGTCCCTGTTGCTAGAGATCGTATAAAATGTTTCCTCAAGCTTTTCAGATGAGCTACTAATGCCATGCAAACACAAAGGTTTAACTTTCAGTTGATTAAATGGTTGGCGTTGCAAGTAGACCTAAAGTTGTGACAAGAACTCATTATCAAATGCCATCACCAGAGATTCCCAAGAAAATGAAATGCTTGCATAGAATAAAAGTATGAAGAAAAAGTTCTAGCAAAAGAAAATCTCTGAAACCCATAAATACCAAAATACCAAGCATCAACCATAATCAAACAACACAAATATCAAAAGTAAGGAACAAGAACTTACAGCATATCTTCCAGTTGTTGTCGGTATTGTGGATTTTGTAGCATCCCTAATTAATATGCATCAGAAGCAAAAGCTTAATCATTTTCGACAAAATTCAAACATGATCCAGTGGAGAAATCAATGAGCTCCACATTTTCCTCAAGAAACACAGGCTATAGTCTGTGTTGGTGTGTGAGAGAGAGAGATCATCCCAATAGAATACAGCCAACCACAGATTCAAACATCCAGTTTATTAGCAGAAGACAAGGATACTTACATTTGAAGGTTGTAGGATTCCTCATCTCCTCTGGTAAGTACCTGAAAGGATATAGGGTTTTATATCAGTGATAACTCGAAACGGAAAACCAAAATATTAAAAAAAAAAAAAGCATGGAAAAAGTTATCTGATTATTCTTGTGCAATCTTGCATTACCACCCCAAAATAAAAGGAGATGTTGGCTGTGCTAATACATTATGAAAAAGGTGAAGACAGTATAAGAACAATAAGATTCATTATATAACTGGAAGCATTAGGAGAATACAACAATAGGAAGATAGGAGTTGAACAAAGAAAAAGATATATCATGGATATTCATTAGAAACCTAGAAGCATTTAGGAGGACACAAGACTAGGAAAACAGTGACAAACTCAAGGGAAAGTAAAAAAAAAAAGAAGGTTTTGAACAAAAGAAGAGTTATACGGATAAACAATCTTCTGCACAGTTGGATCTTCCAACATTGTCTCCAAAGCGTCCACTGATAATACTGGGCCTGCTTTCCAGATCATAAGTTACTATTTCATTCAAATTCTTTTGAAATCAATAAATTCTTAACTAAAACCAAAAGATACAATCAAGCATAATATATCAACATGAGTAGAGTTAAAGAAACTTCAACCAAATGCAAATGGAGACGAATCTATATTTGCTGTTAACCATGTAAGAGAAAGAGACTGATCAAACTTAAATGCACATGAAACAATCCAGTGCATAATTGCACCCACATATACATGAAACAGAATAAAATAAATAATATTTAACTGAAGAGTGAATACGTTCTTAAATAATTTACAGATTATTTGTCTTTATTCTTTTTAGTTATTTATTGTTTCTGCAGGCAAGGACGGCTAGGGAAGAGGACTCAAAAGATCAAGCTACTCTATACGTCTTCAAATCACGGCTGTTGGCTGGAGTCATCCATTCCGTTTCACAAGTTTCGTACGTATAACTTTATTCTTTTTCTTGACAAGTAGTAGGAGTCTTCAAAAAGATCTTCTGTTTCTTGTGGGGCTAAGTTCTAGCATAATTGTAACTTTTCTTTTTAAAACAAAATAATCAGACTCAAGCAGATCTAAATAAGCACCAAATCAGAAACTTTTCAGTCTTAGTGCCAATAGTAAGCAGATCCTCATATGAAAGAAGGGAAGGAAAGATGACCGATAGTATCGGGAGTTTTCATCTTCTTGAAAATGGATTTCATCAAAAGCCCAGAGAGCATAGTAATAGTGTACTCTTAAATCATTTCTTCTTGAACTTGCAAAGTACAACCTTAGAACACTGCTTCATGCTTTTATAATACTTAATGGCTCGAATACGAAGAGATGGCTATTATTCCAGAACAGATCTTTGTAAAGGCAAAACAATACGCAAACAAAAGCTCTTCCATTCTTATCTCTTTGTACAAAAGACATGCCAAGCTGTGTACCATGTAGAATATGTTACAAAATATTAGGACCATTCTCAAGCCTCGTAAAATATCTTAAAACTTTTGGGTTAACTGTTTTTCAACAAGCATAACAGCCTCTATGACCAAGATATATCAAGTTAAAGCCTCACTGCCCTCCTTAGTTCCAATTCCAAAGCTTAAGATATTTGAATGGCTTTTTGACACTAAACTGGTACATGCTTATAAATAAAGAACTCAAAGAGGTTTTATTTAGTGGGAGCTAGTTTTTTGACATTCAGATGCTTCCATATGGATCTTTGTTACTTCAGTGTGGGAAGAACAAAAGATATAAAAGGTGTAGAATCACTGCAGTTATAGACGTTACTTAGGGCTGACAATACAAAGCCTTTTTGGTAAATTAAAGGTTATAAAATTAGAAGGGAGCTACTTGAATAAACTGTTCTTAATTCTTTAGCTAATTTGTTTTTCGATATTCAAGCAATGAAAAAAGTTATGTTTTAGATAGAGTTTGTAACTTGGATTTGGGTGCATCGGAGGCGACATTTATGTATGCATAAAATAGCACCATTTTGACCGATGGATCAAGAGATAAAACACAAAGAAATTCAAGAAAGAAAATCACTGGTGTTTCTTTCAGCCAGAAGCCAATATTGCTTTTGAGACTATTGACTATTACATAACCACTTTCAATTAATTAATCAATTATCCGTAAGCTTCACCAATTATACACCCCCATCTAGGATTTTGTTTAATAAGCTAGATGATGTCATCTAGAATTTGTTTAAGAAAATAGTTGGTGGAATCAATTTAAGGTTTACAAGAGGAATAAGAAAGGGTAGATTAATCAACCTCAAAACCTAAACTAGTGGGATGATAAGGAAGGGAATTTTCTTAGGGAGGATCCGCACTACCCACATGGAATTCTTCAATGACTAGGAGAGATATGAATATAGATAATACATTATAAAAATAATAGCTGTTATCCTATTATGGAATTGTTAAGTATGCTAAGGCATCCCACATCACCCAGGAATAAGAGCATAACAAGCCTTACAAGATTTGGGCATTCCTCTTCCCTTGAGGTTCCTTTTGGGTTGCAACTAGGCTTATTTTTATTTGCATTGCCTACTATTATAAATAGATGGACTAAATTAATAGATTATACACGCCCAAGTACCCTTGTGATCTTTGTGTCCCTAGATGTAGGCCTTACAGCCAGACCACAGTAAACCTTGAACGAAATCTTGCACAATTCTCCCTGCCTATATCCATTATGCTTGTCATTTCCCAAACTGCATCTTGCCCATTCTATATAACAATCTACTTCTCTCACCATGTACAAAACGGAGCAGAGCACCAGACCATATATAGATATCACATATCACTAAGGCACAAACATTGAAAGCTCTAGACTTGGATAAAAAAAATGATATCATACTAGCCCACATGTCCAAGGAGCATACAACAGCATGAGAAGCCAATTATAATCTTCTATTGACTTATTTCTTACCAGTAGATTGAGAACCAGTAAAAGCAGTTGGACCCTGCTTAGACGCTGCTCCATTTTGAGATGCCTTAATTCAAGGATAAAATTAGATACCAAGAGCTAAAGAATGTCATAATCTAAAACTCAATATTAGGGACTTACTTCAGCAGCAAACTGAGAACCATTGGATGAGCTTGTCTGAGCAGTATCTTCAACTCTCTCGAAAGGACTCTTTAGTACAGTTTCTTCAGGAGAAACATCTACAAAAGCTGCAGGTGCAAGTTTCATCAGGTATTTCACATCTGAAAGCTTCAGCAAACATACAAAAGCAAACACCTATCGGCTAGGTCCCAATCAACCAAGTACAGAAATTTGCTAAAACATTCATCATTGAGGTAATAGCACGCAAAGCAGAACTAAAGAAAAATAATCATGTGAATTACCACAATATGCAACCATAATCATGAAACTTGGAGGGATGGAAAAGAGTTCCCAAAAAATACATAAAGGGTCATATTGAAACAGAAAAATGTTATTAATAAACTAAAAAATCCACTCCATACTTTATAGTCAAGAATAGTTCACCTACAAAGAACAATGCATTCTAATAATATAAACCTATAGCATGACTGTAGCCCAGCTACTTCTTCGAGCATCAGATGAGTTCCTTATAAGTATCAGAGAGCAATCTCACACCTGACAGCAAAATAGCCAATAAAGTCTCTGACCCATGCCTAATATCAAAATGGCTTATCTAACTTGCATGAAGATGATCTCAACGATCTGAACTGGAGAAGTAACTACAGTTCAGTAGAACTGATCTCTTATATGAAATTGAAAAAATTCATGGGTACCATGAAAATTCTGAATAATATTCAAACTGTACCAAGAAAAAGATAGAAGGTCTGAAACTGAAAAGTTATATCATCCAAATACATGCTAGATATCATCTATCAAACATGTATATTTATCTTCCTGTGTAGCAACAGTAGTATGAGCCATCTAAGAGGCTGAATGAGCCGACCAAGTTTACATAGGAAAGTAGTGTTAGGCAAACATTAGACCCCATAGTAAGATTTCAAATTGAAGCTACCAGTCAAGTTGCTTAAGGTTGGATGAAATTATGCAATTAGCATTGGAAGTTCAAAAGTAATGACTGTAAAGAAAATAGCTAAGCACGATCAAGTTCACCAGGTGTTGCCTTGACAATGTGAAGAGTATGTAGACATGTTAATTTCAAGTCTTTTATTGACATTCAAAAGAACAAAACAAACCCTTCAGGACTTCCTCATCACTTTGTGTCAAGTTAATGTGAAACGGACTAGAAAGCAAACTGAAGAGTTTGACTGCGCATTGTTTGAGACTAGTTTGCCAGAAATTTATTAGAAAGAGAAAAGAGCACAAAACTTCATCATTCTCAAAACATAAAAATTCAAAGATTTGCACTTGGACTTCCAACTTTCGCATATCCACATTGTAAATATAATAGAGGGAGGAAAATCATGAATTTAAAATGGATGGAAGCAGAACCTCACAAAAATGGAAATGGTTAGAAGACATTATTCCTTACCATATTTCTTGGGTTCCTCTTTTATCTCTTTTTCATTGTTCACATCAGTTACTGGTCTTGAGTCTACTTTTGTAGCAGAAACATCTACAGTCACTGCAGGTTGAGAAGCAGCTGGGGAAGGTGAGGAAACAGGCTCTGCCGTTGAAAATGTGGCAAATGAAGATGAGGATGTTGTTGGTGTCGGATATGAAGGTGTGCTAGAAAAACCAGGTGCTGATGGTGTTGGAAAAGGAAAGGGCGATCCCGGAGGGAAGCCAGAATTTCTAAATTGGTTATTTTGTGTATTCATTTGGTTCATCATAGTTTTGAAAGCTTGTTGCATGGCATAGTTCTGGAGAAATAGTCAAGAACACACAGGTAAGTTGCAAGTTAAATTCCTATATGATAGAGCCACTTTGCCAAAGGAAAATATGAAATGTAGATCAACAAAGATTCATCCTCAGAAAGGATAATCATAAAATTGAATGAAAATTATGTGTCTACATTATTAGCATATCAGTGAAATCATGTGAAATATAACAGACAAATGCCAATTTTAAACATCACATATCTAATAAGGCAAGATAACTAGATGAAGTGCCAACAAAGTGGAATAAAAGACAAAGGTATAGAGAGCCAAAAAATTATCACCATTTCCATAAATTACAGAATAACGTTAAGCATCTTACAAACTAGAGTTGATTTTAAAGATCTCTCCTTAAATAGAGTGAACTATATAAGCTCAAAACAATGTCACATGAAAATTTAGCGAGCTTTGATTAATCATATCACAAAATGAAACCTGCCAAAATAATCCCAGTATTCGAACGAGAAAAATTAAACAAGTCCTCGGAGTGAATGTAATATTTACACTAGCAAACCAATTCAGTCTTTTTTGGCTATGCAAGTAGAGGGCCAAAGGCAAAAAAGCTAGAACCTCAAGAAAAGAAAGAATTAAGAAGATAATGAGTTATTGGAGATGCTGGGCTTCTGAAAAAAAAAGGATCACTTTTTGAGAAAATTTAGCTAAACAATCTTCAGATTTCCTAGCCCGAAACATGTTCCAAAAATTCAAATCTAACAAAAGATGCCGCAAAATATGCTCAAGATGGCTTGGATGTTCAAAGGTAAATGCAACAACTAAATGTTCCCAAAAGCACCAATAGCCTTTCCTAAATGCAACAACTTTCCAACTGCATTCCTTTCCTAGTCACCAGCCAGAAATTCTGTACTTTTTTTTCCTGCAAAGTCATGCAAGTTGATAAGATCCTTCCTTTTAAGGCATACTGACTGTAAGTCAAGGGCAATTGACTAGCATAGACATATTCGAACTTGGGTTGAAAGGGTACTTAATCACTGAACTTCACCCCAGATAATTTTATTCCCTAAAATTTTGAAGGAAAATTAAGTAATCAAGAATTTCACAAAATTTTCAACCATTACATGAACTTCAATTTATATAACTAAATCTATAGATATTTTTGTTCTCACAGTAGAGGCTTAGCTCCCAAAAAAAAATCTTTAAAACAATTGACAGCCTTGCCATGTTTGAGATCATACTTCAAAAGGTCAGGTTAGAAGTATATAGGTCTATCTTACCCATTTAATTCCTCCACATCCTTAAATATTGATTTTCTTCCCAACATTGCTAGATATGGAGCTATTAGTTCAATCAAAATCTTTTCCAGACAACTAAATGATGTACAAAAAAATCGAGCAGGTTAAGCTCTGACGTATCTGACAATGTAATCTAGATTAATCAAGGTCTAGCATGAAAGCTAAAGTTTACTATAAGTAACTAAATCTGAAAATGTATATGATTATTAAGGCAACACGTTCATGTTCTAGAAGGCAAAATTCCATCAGTAATTGCCAAATTACTATCATATTTTGAAGGTGTAATGATACTATAACATCAAGGGAAATCTTTCATGATGCTTGCAAGAAATTTTAATGTATTTCGATACACTCCATAATCAATAATATTTTCCTATCATTGCAACTTCCTTAATGATATGCCAACAGACTAAACAGAGCAAGCAAGTACTTATACCTTTCACAGAGCTAAGACTCAGGACTCACCTTTAAGTTCGTAGCCACCTGCAATGTGATTAGTCGGGTTAAACAAAGATTGAAATAAAATGATGAAAGCAACAATTGGATATATGCTCGAGAAGTGTCTAAGAACAAGCAAGTGGTTATTATTCTCAGTTCTCACCCATGAAAAAAGAGCTGACAGCCCTACACCTACACCTATCCAGAATAGAGGCGATCCACTACAAACAGAAAAAGATAATAAGTCAACTGAGAACACAAATAAGAAAACATTTGAAAAAACAAACTAAATTTACTACGCACATATATAGCATGTTTTTTTTTTTTTCATAAACTACCAACTTCTCGTACAACTCTAAAGAACCACACAAGTGAGGACTTGAAGAAGGGAGTGCCAAGCACTAGGCTACTCCATCAACCTCGCAAAAGAAGGAATTCTAGTGAAGTAGAAACAAGAAGAGTGAAAAAGAAGGTTACATATTTGAAGGTGAGGATGGGGGTGGCACTGGCAATGGATTCACTCCAACTGAAGACGTCTGCTTGCCACTAGAAGAAGATACACTGGCCAAACGATGAGCACCTAATTTTGCAATCACTAAAACCACCAAAGAAGAAGAAGACAAAACTATAAACAAGAAAATGATAAGAAGTAATAGAAATTGGAATAGATGCATAAAAAGAAAGAGAAAGAGGTTACCGTAGCGGGGGTATTTTGGGGAGACGGGAAATCGGGAAGAGAGAGGGACCGGACGGAGGCGGAGAAAAGGAAGGGTTGTGGAGAAGGAAAGAGGAGTATGAGTAGGGTTTTGAAGAGAAGTAGGATTTCCCATAACCACCGATCTTGAAGACGACGACGATGACACTATTGCCATATTTAGCTTTTCCATGGAGCTCATCTGAACTGAACAGAGAATGAATTAATCTTGAAAATTTTCAACTAAGATAGGATAGCCTACGCGCTACTGCTTTCGGAGAGTGTGT
This sequence comes from Erythroxylum kunthianum, assembly GCA_024582655.2. Taxonomy (NCBI): domain Eukaryota; kingdom Viridiplantae; phylum Streptophyta; class Magnoliopsida; order Malpighiales; family Erythroxylaceae; genus Erythroxylum; species Erythroxylum kunthianum. The sequence continues at coordinate 291,527 of JANIMX020000054.1, forward strand.
TGAACTCATTCAACTAACTAAACGCACCGTCCCAGCCTCAGTTAACCACAAATCCCTTTTCACACTTTTTATCAAATCAATAATTACTTTAATCAAAGCAATCTTACGAGATTAGTTAACTTTAGAGTGTTTAATTTTATTTTAAAATTTTTATTTAAAAATTTAGCAACTAATTTGAACATTATGTAAGGAAAAACTTGACCTTTTGACAAATTAAGGAAAAACTTAACTCCACAATCCATTATATATATATATATATATGATAAATAAATTGTTAAATAATAATGGCTTGGTTCGAAATTCAGAAATAATCTCTTTATAAAAAAATATAATTAATACAATTAATAAAAAAATTGCTTATAATTAATTTATAATGAATTTTACAGTTTCCATTACTTTAGATTACAAAAGATTACAAAAGAAAAGGAAGCGTGTAGAAGGAATTTTAATGAACAGAAAGCGCACAGGTCTGTCCATACTAATACAAAGAAATGACTATAATAACTATATGGGAACTTAAGTTAATGGTGTTGCCTCTTTGTTAACCACGAGTTCTCCGGATTCGTTCTTCTTGAAAAGTTTCTTTACCACTTCATCCCAATTTGTATTGTTCAATGTTGTTCTTGAGCCCTCGTCCACATCCTGAGAAGGTTCAGTTTCCTTGCTTTCCACTGGTTCTGCAACTGCATGGGGCACATTCAAACTCACAGCTCTTTCCAACGCATCTTTGTGTTCTTTTTCAAGCGTCTGCAACCTCTGAATGGTCTGTGCTTTGGGAGCAGTTGTCATGGT
>JANIMX020000054.1:323206-335068 GCA_024582655.2 Erythroxylum kunthianum
CAACATACACAAATCTCAAGCTTCAATACTCACTACCGAGGGAGATCGGAAAATCTTTCCTCAAATTTTTCATTGACGATTCCTTGAAATCAGTTGAGAATCTCGTAATTCTGACTTCAGATTTGAGTTCCTTGACCCTCAATTAGCTTAGAATGAGTAGAGTTGGATTGGATTTCTCCCTTTTTTTTCTTCTCTCTTTTCTCTCTCTTCTTTCTTGGTTTCTCTCTCTTCCCTGCCGGTCGTCGACCTGTTTTGAGGTTGAAGACGACTCAACATGCCCAACAGACACAGCCACATGGGCGTGTTCGGTGGGCATGTTCGGTGGGCGTGTCCAACTCCTTGACACGTCCATCGGACACGGCCATACCCATGGCCGTGTCAGGCCATTTTTGTCAATTTTAACATTTTCAACCTTTTTTTGTGTACCTTGTGCCCGACATTATTTTTAATTAATTCTAAGTCATTAAATTACCAAATTAAATTTGGAAAATGCCGAAACTGTATTCACCATTTAATTTCATATACATTATGAAATATATAAGCAATTGACTTAAAAGTGTGGTGTTACATGACATGTATCTTTTAGCTTTGGAATGATGGATTGAGCATTTTGCTTATAGTATCTATACAAATCCCATACTTGATAATTACATATTTATCGTCTATTATATTCCTAATCATCCTTTGAAACTTTATATGCCTTATCTCTATTCTGGACTATTCTTTATTGCATGGCATATTTTTTGTTCTTTTCTAGCTTTTTTAGTAAATTTTTTGACTTCCACCTATATAAAATTATCTTTTATCCATATATCTCTTCATCACCGTGATTCTAATTATTTCAAACATACTAATTATTGGATTTCCCTTAACAGGTAAGATCCACCGATTGAAAGTTTTAGTTATGTTATTGTCAACTACTGAATGATTGGTAAAATCTTGCCTACCTCTCATTTCGACGTAATAATTGATACATTGGGTATATATTTTGATACAATTTGTTACCTGAATCCAATACAGTATAGAAAAATTTGGCATTAGTTTTTGACATGTACTAGCCAATTCAAACGTGAAATTCAATACATCGTCTTAGATAAGGTCATAATTTTTATTTTATTAATAAAATATGTTTTTATTATATTATATGTAAAATAACTATTATTTCAGCAACATTTGTTGGAATTCATCAAAGAACATAAGAAGTTGATTTTTTATTTAGTTTTTAAACTCAAATTTAATTAAACTTTAAAGATAAATTTTAGTTTGTACTCATTTCAAACTAATGGAGTTCAAATATCTTTATACTCTATTTCACTTAAATGTAAGTATAATTATTTGTGTTATTTATTTATTTATTGTTGAATAAATAAGGGGACAAGTCTTGGAGCAATTAGTAAGGGTATTCCTTTGAGAGTAAAAGGTCACAGATTCGAATCACGAAAACAACTTTTTTATAAAATACAAGGGAAGATTGCGTACAATTAATGACTATGACTCAACTTTTACAAAACGGAGAGATTAAATTTGTTGTATTATGTTATTTTTATTTATTTATTACTGAAACATGATTCAATTTTACTAAAGCACCCTAACGTACCTTTCTTGAAGGTAGATATTCATAACTAAGAATATTCTCAACTATATAGTTATATAGTTATTTTCTTCTCTTATTGATTTGAAATTGGACTTTCTTTCTTGTAATTTGAGAAAAATATGTTGATGACTTTAATGTTTCTTGTAGTGGTGAATAATAATAAGAGAGAATCAAGGTTACCTTGCTGCATAGACCTAACAATGCTGACTTGGAGGAGTGAGTTGGCCAACTTACAAAGCTGCATTGACTCTTGTCTGAGACCGAGGGACAGGGTCCTCAAGAGTATTCATATCTACGTTTTGTTCGGAAATTAATCACCTAATATGTGCAAACTTGGAGAACTGGGCATGACCAAAGCAACCATACACTCGCACTGGACATCTTATAAATCAAATGGCAAAGAATAGGTAGCAGGCGAAAAATGGCAGTACAAGGGATTGTTTTGGTAGCATTGGTTTTTGCAGCAATAGCCAGGTTGGCTTCTGCGACGTCACTTGTGACATTTGTGTTCGGCGACTCATTGACAGAAGTTGGAAATAACAATTTTCTTCAGTATTCTTTAGCAAGGTCCGATTATCCATGGTATGGCATTGATTATCCGGGCGGGAAGGCCACAGGAAGGTTCACAAATGGGAGGACCATCGGTGATATAATATGTAATACATATAAACGTCCATTCTTATACTTTTTACATAATTGTAATAACCCTTTTTCTTATGTTCCTTATTTTGTGGAATTTGAAGCGGAAAAGCTTGGGATTGAATCGCCTCCACCTTACCTTTCGTTATCAGAAAATGATGATGCACTGCTTAAAGGGGTTAATTATGCATCCGGCGGAGCTGGCATTCTTAATGACACTGGACTCTATTTCGTAATGCCCCTTTATCTCATCTCTTCTGAAATGCTAGATCACTTGCATTTATATTATTTTCTTTTTTTGCAGATCCAGAGATTATCCTTTTATGATCAGATAAATTGCTTCAAGAAGACCAAAGAATCAATCAAAGCTAAGATTGGAGAAGAGGCCGCAAACAAGCTATGCAACGAGGCTATGTATCTCGTCGGAATTGGTAAAGCTTCTTCTTCCTTCCATCTCTCAATTCTTTTTCCCTTATTAGCAAAGACACAGATTGAGCTTGTTTTAATTAAATGGTGTTTACAGGCAGCAACGACTATGTCAACAATTTCTTACAACCATTTCTAGCAGACGGGCAACAGTACACGCCTGACGAATTCATGAGCCTTTTAATTTCAACCTTAGCTGATCAACATTTGGTAATTCACGACCCATTGGGTTCTGATAACCCGGCCATTCTTTAGGATGAAACAGATTATGAGCGGCTATAAGTAAAATGAAACTGTTAATATATTAGCAAGCATTATTCCTTATCAAATACAACTGTTATATGATAATCTTAAACTATAAACCAGAGGCTGTACCAACTTGGCGCAAGAAAGATCATCTTTCATGGGCTGGGTCCTCTCGGTTGTGCACCGTCTCAGAGAGTGAAGTCCAAGACAGGTCAATGCTTAAAGCGCGTAAATGAGTGGGTGATGGCATTTAACTCCAAAGTACAGAAGTTAATCTCCTCTCAGAACCGGCACTTACCAAATGCCAAGTTCATATTTGTGGACACATATGCAGACGTTTTGGATCTCGTCAACAATCCCACAACTTATGGTATGGTCAAAGTCCTTTTGGACAAAACATGGAAAAATCAAACCATAACTAACCTACGAAACACATCTATGGTCTCACTGTCTCTCTGGTTTTTTCTGCGTGTTTCAGGTTTCAAGATATCTAATACTTCATGCTGCAATGTGGACACATCAGTAGGTGGTTTATGCTTGCCTAACTCAAAACTGTGCCGCAACCGCAAAGATTATGTATTCTGGGATGCATTTCACCCTTCTGATGCAGCAAACCTAGTGCTTGCTGAGAAATTCTTCTCCAGATTATTTTCAGATTCCCCTGCTCCTGCACCAGAGCCCACCCATTGATGGTAACTCTAAAGGCGAATTCCTGAAAAAGAGATGTTAAAGTTGCTGTAGCTCGGGCATATGTCAACTAATAATGTTTTTTCAGCTGACAGTAATAAGTTGAAGTGAACTTAGATTTCATTTGGATGTATATTTTCATATGCTTGTACAATATCCATCTTGCATCGAAGCAGCTTTACATATACAAAAATCACACTGTTTATTTCTATATAAAATTGAAATTATTTTAAAGTCAAAAGTTTGTAGTTCAGTATCTATTTCAACGAAAACCAGAAATTGCAAATCATTGAGATGGAAAATTTTTCTATAGTTCACCATGTTAGGGTTCAGCCATTGCATGGAAAGTATTATTAAACAGAGCATAATCAAGTTAAAACTCATTCTTATAGCATGCCTAACTCTACTGTCTTAATTTGCATGTAAACATTGATGAGAGTAGAAAAATTGGTATCTTTCTGTAGTCGATTACAAATCTTTATAATCTATCATCTCTAGAATTTTGAAGGGAAATAAATAAGCTCTGAATCATTCAAAGTAGGTTAAAAGGCTAGTGATTCACTGGGAATAAATTCACTCATTGTATAGATCTGGAAATTATTACCAGAAAGGGTATAATCAAATTAAGATCCATTTGCAGTGCACATTACTATTGTTTAGACCGCAATAATACTTCATAAAGATGAATCTAAAAGTAAAATGCTCTCAGTTGAAAGGGCAAACTTGTCCACATGAGAGAACTCAAAGAGGGAACACCCCATATCTAGCTTAATTCAAAGAAAATCCCGAAAATCTCAAAAATAACTATGGCGGTATTTTTCTTTTGATTAAACAAAATATAAGATCTGAACCCATACCTCAAGCCCCTATTCAGTGTGGTTAAAGCAAAATCAATCATCATCGAGCATCTTGACAAAACAAAGTTGAACAAAAATGGAAATTCCTTAAAGATTGTTGAACCTACGAGAAAAAGCAAGAATTCATGGAAAGATTATTGAAACCTGCTCGTCCATAGGTACCTGTAATTGGATTTGGCATCTCTTCGTATTCTCTGTATCATTTTCGATGTGAAATACAGAGAATCATAGTAAAGATGCAAAAGTTATGAAAACGAAAAATAAGAAGTATTAAGATATAAGAAGGAAGGCTTAGGATAAGCATAAGAACAATGGAGGCGGAGATGATAGGAATGCGGGCTTTAATTCACATTTATAGATGTAGGGTTTGAAGCCACTGGGAAGTGCTTAACCCGATCCGGATCCGACGGCTGTTAATTAACTTAAGTGGAGATTTTCTGCCGTTTTGACATTTGATGGAAAATATTGTCAAAAATAAAATGCCATCTAAAAAAACAACACATAATACACATACAACAGATTCAGTATTCCGCTTTGCAAAAGTTTAATTATACACAGAATTTTCTTTAAATAAAGAGATTATTTTCGTGATTCAGATTATTTCCGTAATTCAAACTCGTAACCTTCGGTTACAACAAAACAACCTTACAAAAATACCACCTAAACATACTCCAAAATCTGAATCCAACAAAAACTTACCCAACTTCAACTGATGTAGAATTTCTTATTTTTATTTATGATTAGTAATAATTAGGATAAAGTTGCGTATTATTAAACCTTTTCAGACCTTACATAACAGTGAAATTTTTACTGAGTGTTATTATTATTATATTAGGAATAGATCTTTTTTTTAATGGGCAAATTCCTCTAAATTAACGTCTGAGGATGAGAAATAAATTTGATTGAGAAGAACACCAGCTAATTCATTCAATCCGAGTAGTAACTGGTTCTGCAGCTCTCTTTTGTACAAGACAAGAGAATACTTCTAATCTCAAAATTTTAGGACATCAAATCAATCTACCACAATATTAGTACTCTGAGAAGCATTACGAGGGTCACCAAACCACTGCCAAAATATCTCTGGGAAACAGCATCTGAACTTGTTGAATTCATAGATGGGGCTGTAATGTTCACCAGGGTACCATTCAACTTGCCAACACTGCACGCATGCATCATTAAAAGATCAACCATGTGTTTGTTAGAGCAATCAATATATCTATATCTACACTTTCTTAGCTACAAGACAGACAGATTTACCTTCCTGGAAATATACATGAACCATGACCTGTAACATTTCAAACAAATTGGTTTTAGACTAATAAAATAATCATATAGAAATTTGGTGATGGAGCAGCAAATAGGATCTGATGTTACTTGGATTCGAGGTGGTGACAGCAGCCACCCCATTAAAGTCGCATGTTCCACTAGCTTTTCCCATCTGATGATAGTAAGTGTCAAAAGCATAGGTTGCATGAGCAATTACATTGTCTGGTTCATAGCATGGTTCTCCCTGCAGCAAAGTTGAACAATCAACCTTCCCAGGTCCACATGCCCAATCCAAAGCAGCTTGTAGCATCTTTGGATCAGCACCCTCCTTTGCTGCACAGTAAGTTTGGTTTGTAGTATCATTTGCTAATACCAAGCCTGATCCAGTTAGATGCAATATGTACACGGGTTCCCCATTTGCAGTAAATAATCCCCAATTCTTCTCTGATACTGGCCCAGGTTTCATGTCCTCGTTATAGAGTTCATAAATGTACGTACTAACAGTAATTCCTGGGTGCTTGGGAGTTCCAGTTTTGTTCAGCACATGCCTAATCAAATTACTGTTGTAAGTGTTGGCATTGTCTAGAGTTGCATCAGGCTCGTTTGGATCACCTTTCGATGGCCAGCCAGATTCCGTCACTATAACAGGAATGTTTGTGAAATTTAGGAAAGCCATGGCGAAGTACGCTGCATCAACCATGGCATCGAAAACATTGGAATAGTGGACTAGTGTATTAGCATCAACAGCTTCTTTGTTTGGAGGAAGGGGTTTGAGAAGTGCATAATCCAATGGGATTACACCATTTGATTGCATGTAGTCATAATAGGGGTATACATTGAGCATAAGATGTGAACCTGTGGACTGCAGGAAGTTAAGCATGGGAACCAAAACAGGGTTCCAGGAGCGGTTGAAGAAAGCTTGTGAAGGTGGGAAGGAATCTAGTATGATTGAAGAAGAAAGTGGAGTTGAAACTTTGATTTGGCGATCAAGGTTGGACGCCACAAGGGCTGAGTGAATGAATTTGAGGGCATTAACAAGGACAGGCGCTGCATTTGGAAGGGTCGTCAGAATCTCAGAACCTACAGAGATGGCTGTGATATTGGTTGCTGGATAATGAGCTACAACATTGTGGGAGACCCAATTGGCTGCAGTTGAATTTGACTGACCAATTCCCAGAAGCTGCTCATTAGGAACAGAAACCATAACCTGGATTCCCGTATTTGCAAGTGCCACTAGCATGCCTCGGTCAGCATTATATAACCGGATATGTCTGATTTGCTGTGCTTTGAGGAGGGCTACCACTTGAGTTGGATGTGGCATATCCGAGAGTTCTGTTCCTACGTTAACACCAATGAATGGTTCTGCGAGAAAGAATATGCAAGATTTCAGGACCACATTGTCACATGCATTTCCATCTTGCGGAGTTGTTGGATATTATGGAAAAAGGCAAGAATACAATCACAAGGTAATCGTAATTATGAACAATATCAACATAAGAGCATGGTTTCGTATTTACATTTCATGCAAATGACTATGTGTTTCAGATGGCAATACTTAAAAGTACCAGACCAATCTGCTGTCCATTTTCAAACTAATTTCTGAAGTACTTAGAAGAGGCTTGTTCTGGGGATTTATGGATTATAAGTCTCAAGTAACTATTGTTTTTATTGACTTTACGTAACCAAAGTATAGTTTGAAAGGGTAGCTCTGGTATCAGCGGAACTGCAAAAATTGGTGGCAGAAGAATAAGCGTGATACGTCCGGATTGAAACTACCGTAATTCCTTTGGGAAAGTAGTAACCAAGCAAAAGCTAGGCCTATTCAGCAATTGGGACTGAGACAAAAAAATGCATTATATTGTGTATGCAAACCTGAATGAGACAAAAACAAAAAAACAAGAAGAAGAAAACTATAAATAGATAAATAATTCCTTGGGAGAAGGTACATAACAAAATCATGGTAAATTGTTCCGGTAGCTCGGCCTCCAACGCACGTCTCCAAATCCTAGAAAAAAGTTCCTAAATTTTCTAAATATTTGACCATTTCTGGATTAACAAAAGCAAACAGGTTACTACATGCCAGCCCCATTGAAAGACGAGACAAGTAATTATGCTTGAGACCAATACAATGCAGGTGCCTGTTATACCAGGTATCTTTGTTTTTTCTTCTTTTTCTTTTTCTTGAATGAATACAATGTAACAAGAAGAAAGGAGTCGTGAGAGAGAAAGACAAGGGCAGCAGGTAATAATGTAGAAAGTGGAGGGCAAATATAGTAATCTAGGTACCAGCTGGCTACCACAGGAACAGAACAGAACACCAATAATTAAGAATGATGTAATAAGAATGTGAAAGCCCTTACCTTCCACACTTCCACTTAAGTAAAGAGCATTCATTATTCGGAATCCATCTAAAAACCGAAGCCCCAAAAACGTTAATAAGAATGTTGCATGTATTGATGAATATTTAAGACCTTCAACCTCCCCCCTGTCATTCCTTATATCTCTAATTTAATACCCAACCTACTCAACCCCACTCCGAGAACATCACTTCTTTTTCTTTTTTCAGATGCCCATCTGATATTTTGCTCTGGGAAATTTCCACTAAAAAAAGATTTTAATTAGAAGTTAACTAAGGGGTTGATTCCTGAAAAAAAAAGAGTATCAGAAAACACAAAGATTTGGAGTATCTAAGTTTGTAAAAACTGCATGAGAAACCAAATGCTAAAGAGATGTATATGAAGTAATGAGATGTAAACAAGAATGTAAGAACATAAATGTTTCATAAAGTGAGAAAGCAGAGCTCCTATAAAAACCTCACCTTCATCAGCTACAACCGCAGAAACTGCTAAAAGCACAAATATAAACACAGCCGTTTTTTCAACCTTACTGAACATCCTCTTCAAAGAATCCCGGAAGATACTCAAATGAAGAGAGAGGGAGAGAGAGAGAGAGAGAGAGAGAGATGTAGGAAACAAAGTAAATACAGAAGAAAAGAAGCGGGACAAAATAAAAACAAATACAGGGAGAAAAAGAGAGGAAGGAAGGCTTCCGCGAATCTCGTGGAACGATGATTAGAAGATGGACGGTGAAGATACGATCTGCATGCACGTACACAATGAAGATGGAAAAGCAAGCCGTACTAGATCATCTTTAATATTTTTTGTTTGTGCAATAAATATTTATCTTTTATTTCTTTGGTAAGTTAGTACGAGTAAATACTGGGTAAGAAGGTGAGGGGAGTTTGGTTTTTGTAGTGCAACAACAAGAGAACTTCGTTGATGTTTAACTGTTGTTTACAGGTGTGATTTGTCCGTTACCTAATCTCATTTTTGGTACGAAATAGATATTATTATAAAGAGTTTATTTTCGTTATTCAAATTCATAAAAAGATATCAATTATGTCTTAACCTTACGGATTGTTCATAATACTAAATCTATTTATTTTACTAAGTATATATACGTAATTACATGTAGGTATATGCAGCGTGCTGCTGTTTAGTTGGTGGGTCCTAGAGGTAATGTGGTATGTTGAGTTGAGATTGAGAAAGGAAAAGAAAAACAAAGGAAGAGACAAGGGTATGAGTCTGGCACACATGTTGGTCCCAACGGTCAAATAGGTTGTCCTTTCTCCATTTCTTATTTGTTTTTATATTTTTGGTTTTTTCCCGTATTCGTTCAACACCGACCCCATACCTTCTCAATCCGTTTAAACTTTAATTTAAACACTTAATCAGGTAAACCATTAGCAGAATGGCTAGTCTGAGAACCCTGTAATGGAGCCGTTGCATGCTGCTACAAGTTAAAATTTAGCTCAATCACACGATTCAAATATCAGGATGCCAACGAGAAGGCTGACCCTATCTCAGACCATGTCAGTTCTCGTTATTCTTGTGTATCATTTTTATGCTCTTTGTCATCTTTCCTCTTACTTCTTTTTTGGCCAACAGGAAAAAAAATAATAAGTGTAATGTTTATATTTGATTATAAGCTGAATTTTAATGTTTTAAAACTTTCCAAAGCTTTATATGGTTTAAAACAAACCCTGGAGCTTGGTATGACAGACTAAGTGCATTCCTTTTATAAAATAGATTCTTTAAAGGTAAGGTTGACACTACACTCTTTATTAAAACTCACAAGCGTGATATCCTAATTGTTCAAATTTATATTGATGACATTAATATTGTTTTGCTTCTGTAAGGAATTATTCAAGTGTATGAATAGGAATCTTTATCAATAAAGAAAAATGCACCAAAGAACTACTTTTTGAATGGATCAAGCTAAACCATTAGGGAAACCTAAGAGCATTACAAAAAAATTAAATAAAGATGAAGAAGGTAAGCTAGTTGATGTAAAGCTCTATCGAGATATGATTGGTAGCTTACTTTATTTTACCATAAGTAGGCCTGATATCATGTTTAGTGTTTGCCTATATGTTAGATTTCAATCAAGTTCTAGAGAATCACGTCTATTAGCTATTAAGTGCATCCTTAATTACTTATGTGGATCCATTTCAATAGGACTTTAATACCTTAAGAATACAATCTTTGACTTAATTGGTTATTCGGGTGCTGATTTTACCGTTAGTCTTTTAGATAGAAAGAGCACACCTGGTACTTGTCAATTCTTAGGAAATGCATTAGTTTCTTAGTTTTGTAAGCAACAAAATTTGGTTGCTTTATCAAAAATGAAAGTAACATACGTGACGGTCGACAATTGTTGTGCTCAATTGTCGACCGTCACAATAATTGTTTATGAGCGCCCTGTAATGGAGCCGTTGTATACTGCTACAAGTACAAGTACAAGGGTACAAGTATGAGGCATTTAATATCTCAATGTGCCCAGAACACGATCGGTCAATCGCAGTCTCACCAATCATCGAATCACATGCTATCATCAAATGCATGAGTCAAGTAAGACACGATGCTCTCATACATTACATACATGTATCACCCATAGATGTTATTACTCGGGTAAGCACATGCAAGTCGTGAAAACATGATTTCATGCAATAAAATCATCTACCACACCTTAGGGGTCAAGAAATCGCGTAGGTCATCAATGTTCTCAATACACAAGTATTTTCACATAGTTTTCAATTTCGAGTCTTACATACATATTCTAGGTTCAGGGTTCACATACACTTTCACATGCAGATCTCGGGATGTCCCGATCCTATTTGAAATTTATGAGTCTCCCCAACTCACTGTAATTGAAGTGACAACCTTGTTCCACTTCACTGATACTCAATAGAGGCTTTAGAAGTCCTAGCTGCCAAACCTTTATACAAACAAATAAAGAATGAATTCAAAACATTATTTAAACATGTATTTCATTATTATACCCTATCACATTAGTATACCAAACATCATGGTTTTAAATAAAATCGAATATGTCCATTCCTACACGGGTACTTTAGTTACAAATCTCCTAAACCTCTTGATACCTTTCCAAGGCATTTTATGTCTTTAATTTCACATTTGACAACTTAGGTCACCATCAAAAGTAAGCATTTAGGTCTCGTCCCAAAATGTACCATTACAATGGCTACACCTTAAACCAATTTCAAATAGGCATTTTATCAAATACCTAATATGCATAATTCTCAAGTCATGTATTTAACATTTTCTTCATTAAATCTATATTCCATCATATCACATCTCAAGTACATTAAATTTCCTACTCCTCCACCACACATTTCAAGCATTTACTATCATGAACACTTTAATTATCCTACATACATCAATTACACCATCACCTTATTTTACTCCACCATTTTCAGCCTAAGCACTTCCGATCTCCATTTCCTTCATTTTCAATACCATTTCCACATTATTGATAAGTGTAGAAATTGCATAGGTTTGATAGGTGATTATTGTGTGAAATTGCATGTGAATTAGGATTTACAGTTTAACATTTTATGATTTTATGTGTGTTTCTTTGTTTATTATATTTTTACATTGCATGTGTAAATATTAGTGTTTAATCTTATTTTTACATATTTGTACATCAAATTGTATGAATTAGGATAAGACATTAATTTTATTATTGCATCTAATTTATTCATGCATTAATTTTATAATATTTATTTTTACTGTGTGTGATAATTTGCATATTTTTAAGGTATGATTAATTACTTAATGTTTTGGT
>JANIMX020000055.1:424139-442017 GCA_024582655.2 Erythroxylum kunthianum
CTGAATACCGTCTATGGAAAATCGATGATCATCTACTTATGTCATGGCTAATAAACTCTATGACAACTGAAGTTGGAGAGAACTGCTTGCTTCATCGGACAGCCAAAGAGATATGGAAGGCTGCACGTGAAACCTATTCTAGCACAGAAAATACCTTTGAATTGTTTGAGGTTGAAACACGAATTTACAATTTGAAACAGGGAGATATGAGTGTTATTCAGTACTTTAACACTCTTACCCGCTGTTGGTTACAATCAGACCTGTATGAAGCTCATCCATGGAAGTGTGCTGATGATTCAGCACTTTATAGGCAGATTGTTGAACAAAAACGAACTATAAGGTTCCTCCTTGGCCTTAACAAAGATCTAGATGAAGTCAAGGGAAGAGTTATGGGAATTAAACCTTTTCCCACCATTTGGGAAGTATTTGCAGAGGTTTGAAGGGAGGAAAGCAGAAAGAAACTGATACTGCCAGAGAATAACATCATGGTGTCTCCTACTGTTAAAGGTTCAGCACTAGTCACTCATTGTTCTTCACAGAACAACAAGACAAGAAAAGGACGTCCATGGTGCAATTATTGCAAAAACCCTGGACATGTGAAAGCAACTTGTTGGAAGTTGCATGGCAAACTAGCTCATTGGAAACCATTCAATTGATAGGTTAAAGAATCCCATGTTAATGTTGCTACTACAGCAGATCATAGCGCATAAAAGAATGCAAAAAAAGTCCATTCACGAGAGAACAAATTGAAGTCCTACAAAAACTACTTGGCCAAGCTTCCAGCTCCAGCCAAAAATCTTCATTGCCTACCGAACAACACACCAGCCTTCTAGCTCATCAAGGTACACCATCTCTTGCATTTAGTGTTCAAAACAATCAGCCAAGACCCTGGATAGTTGACTCATGAGCCTCAGATCATATGACTGGAGATCTTAGCACTCTCATGGATTTTCAGCCTTGTTCCAATCATTCAGATGTCAGAATTGCAGATGGAACAACTTCTCCAGTTGCAGGAATTGGATCTGTTCATCTAACAGAAAGTTTACATCTTCCATCTATTCATTATGTTCCAAAATTGAGCTGCAACTTACTTTCCATCAGTCAAATCACTCAGGATCTCAATTGTCTTACTAAATTCCATTCAAACTTTTGTGTTTTTCAGGCAGTCGATTCGGGGAAGGTGATTGGCAGTGCTGAGATGCATGGAAGCCTGTATTTACTTTAACAACAAAATCTCCCAAGTAGATAGGTTTATCAATCAAGTCGTGTTTCAAAATCCAGTCCAAATTATGTCACTTTTTCTTCTAGTTCTGTGTCTATTTCCGATTCTAATCCAATCCAAGTTGAGAGTCAAGTCATGTTGTAGCATTATCGCCTTGGTCACCCAAACTTTGCTTATATGGAAAAGTTGTTTCCTCATTTGTTCATCAATAAAAAGTTTAATTCTTATCAATGTGAAACTTGTCAATTAACAAAGCATACCTGACACATATACTCAAGTTTACAATACAAACCTTCACACCCTTTTTCTGTGATCCATAGTGACATTTGGGGGCCTTTACGTGTGAAAAATATCAATGGTGCTCGTTTGTTTGTTACATTTATAGATGATCATACAAGAATCACTTGGACCTTTCTCATGCAAGAAAAGTCCAAACTATACAATCTTCCAATCCTTTCATACCATGATTTCAACTCAGTTTAAAAGTCAAATCTAGGTTCTAAAAACTGACAATGCAAAAGATTATTTCAACTCCACTCTCGACCCTTATCAAATCATGGTATTGTTCATATAAGCTCATGTGTAGACACTCCACAACAAAATGGAGTGGCTGAAAGAAAAAACAGACATTTGCTTGAGGTAGCTCGAGCCAATATGCTCATGAATAATGTCCCTATTCACTTTTGGGGAGAGGCCATACTTATAGCCACATATCTCATCAATAGAATGTCAAGTCGGGTTCTACAATTTCAAACACATGTTCTAACTACCTTATATCCACATACTCTAGCCTTCACTTTTGATCTTCCTCTCAAAGTTTTCGGTTATACTTTCTTTGTTCATATTCATCACAGTCATCGCACAAAACTGGATCCAAAATCACCCAAGTTTATATTTCTCGACTACTCCTTACATCAAAAAGGATACAAGTGTTAGTCTACCATCACCAATAAAGTCTACAACTCCATAGATGTCACATTCTTTGAAAATCAAACTTACTTTTCCAAATCCGACATTTAGAGGGAGAGTTCCAAGGAATATCAGATTTGGGATCTTATTCAAGATAGTCCAGCCATTGTCTCTGTTATTTTTGCTCCATCCATTCCTGCCACCATTGTTCCTACTCCATCCAATCAGCCCTCAAACCCATGTCCAACCACGGTTCCTGCTAATATAGAACCAATTGTCCCAATAGTCCCCATAGAAGGCCAAAACACAGAACTTCGTGTCTACAGAAGGAGAGGAACAACCGAGCAAACCACAGAATTTGTACAACCTCAGCACTCTCAATCACAAGAACAACCCCCACTGCATTCGACACTCAAAATGGTATGGATTCTTATCCTTCTCACATTCTTGCTCCTATGAGTGATGATGTATATCTGCCTATTTCTTATGGAAAAGGGGTTCGTGAATGTACTAAACATCCGATTGAAAAATATGTTGCATATGGAAAGTTATCACCATGCTACAAGGCATTTGTCACAAATTTGGATAGTGTGAAAGCGCCCAATTCTATTCAAGAGGCTCTTATGAGACCAGAGTGGAAGAAAGTTGTAGAAGAAGAGATTCGGGCCTTAGAAATCAACAACGCATGGGTACTGACAAAGTTGCCTTCAGGAAAAAGTCCAGTTGGATGTAAGTGGATTTTCACAGTCAAATACAAGGCTGATGGAGGTGTAGACAAGTTCAAGGCAAGACTTGTAGCAAAGGGGTTCACTCAATCTTATGGGATTGATTTCCAGGAGACTTTTGCACCTATGGCTAAACTGAACACAGTTAGGGTCGTACTTTCATTGGCAGTGAATCGAGATTGGCCATTATATCAGCTTGATGTTAAAAATGCATTCTTAAATGGAGATCTTGAAGAGGAAGTCTACATGATCATACCTTCTGGATTAGAAATTAGGTCAAAACATGATATGGTGTGCAAATTGAAGAATTCATTATATAGGTTGAAGCTGTCCCCTCGTGCATGGTTTGACAGGTTTGCCAAAACTATGACAGCTAATGGTTATCAACAATGTCAAGCAGATCACACCCTCTTCGTTAAAGGTGCAGCAGGAGGAAAGATGGCCATTCTTATAGTCTATGTTGATTATATTATCTTGACAGGAGATGATTCCGAGGAGATACTTAACCTAAAAAGGTTACTAGCAACTGAATTTGAGATCAAAGATCTCGGACAACTGAGATATTTTCTAGGAATGGAAGTGGCTCGATCAAAGGATGGGATTGTTATATCTCAAAGGAAGTATATCCTAGATTTGCTAGGTGAAATGGGTTTTCTTGGTTGCAAACCTTCGGACACACCTATGGACTCAACAATGAAACTATATCGAAGTGAAGACAGCATTCCAGTAGACAAAGGGAGGTATCAAAGGTTGGTTGGCAAACTCATCTAGCTATCTCACACTCGACCTGATATTGTTTATTCAGTTAGTGTAGTTAGCCAACACATGAATAACCCAACTGAGGGTCATTTAGATGCAATGAACTGAATTTTGGGGTACTTGAAGATGACTCCAAGTCATGGTTTGTTGTTCAGGAAGTGTGAGAGCAGAAAAGTTGAAATTTATACTGATGCTAGCTAGGCAGGAGAACAAACCGATAGAAGATCAACCACTAGTTACTGTTCTTATGTTTGGGGGAATCTAGTCATTTGGAGATGCAAGAAACAAACTGTGGTTGCCCGTAGTAGTGCAGAGGCAGAATACCGAGCACTTGCTCTTGGAATATGTGAAGGAATGTGGTTACAGAGATTGTTAAGAGAGCTCAAAGTGGAAGTTCAAACATCAGTCAAGATGTTTACTGACAGCCAAGCAGCCATCAGTATAGCTAAAAATCTAGTACACCATGATAGGACCAAGCATATTGAAATTGATCATCATTTTATTTCAGAGAAAGTTAACACCGGAATCATTCAACTCAACTACATTCCTACAAGACAACAGATTGCCAATGTCCTCACCAGGGCACTTCCAAGAATCAACTTTGATGAATTGAACTCCAAGCTTGGTTTGTATAACATATACAACCCAGCTTGAGGGGGAGTGTAGAATTATGAAAGTTAGATAGGATATTTATCTATTAGATAGGATAAGTAGATCTTATCTAGGAGATTGCAATTTGTGTAATCTCCTATTTGAATTCCAGATTTGTAGGGATTCACTATCCTAGTTGAGTGATCTGGTATACCAACCCTCAATGTATATATTAGGGTGTAAACTAGTTCGATAAACAAGAAGAAAAATACTGATTTCTTCAACTATTTTATGTTACTCAAGTACATAAGCGATTGAAAAAAGGAAAAAAAAAAAGAAATAAAAACTAGTGAATTGTGAGGAGAATAAGCAGTTACGTCATGTAGAAGTGAGACTTGATAATTTGATACTGCTATGAAAAAACAGTTATGATTAGATTGTATATTTTGAGAACTTAATAATTTTCTATTGGAGATTGTGTTGAAGATATACTAAAGGATGATCTTTCTCCATTTTTGCGTAGTCATTTTTTTTTGCTTGCTGTCCAGACAATTGCCGGTGGCTTGATCAAGTTGATTCTGTATGTTTTCCATCCATATTCTTTTGACCATTTTAGTTGTTGATTCTGCAGCTGAATATGAAAGAATGGTCGAGTCATACTCTGTTATTAACCAAAAATTGCAGCACTCAATTTCTGAACGGGCAAATTTAGAGAAAACAATTCAAGAATTGAAGGTCTGTGACATAATTTTGATTGTCTGTTTATGTTGGTAGCTAGTTTTCTGTTGCTAAAAGATCATGTTTCTTTGCAGGCAGAGTTGAGGAGGCATGAACGTGAGTATAGTTTTACTCAAAAGGAGATCAACGACCTTCAGAAACAGGTTCGGATTAGTTTTCTTTTTTGGCTTGTCTTGTGGTCTTTTGTTATTTTGGAACTATTAGGGCATGTTGGGCTATATAACAGTGGGTACTCCTCCCCTTTTCCTGAAAATCCCCTCCCAGGATTTTGAACCTGGGTAGTGGATGAAACTTCTCATCACCACTAGGCCACCTGTGTTACATTGTGGTCGTAATTTATACAGAGCTTGCATTGTGCATCATTTTCAGCTTGGCATTCTATATTGTTTGGACACCAGAGCAATAGATAACTGTAAAATTGATGTATTCCAGATTTGATGGCATAGGAAGTTCTGTCAACTAGGGAAAGATCAGAATAGTGTTTTGCTTGAAATAAAATGCAGTAACATAAACGCCTGGATGTGTTGAACAATTTGTTGTGTTTTGCCTTTTCTTTTCCATAAAGTGGTTAATCCTTCTTCCTCTAGATCTGATGCTATGATCTTGCTGTCATGCTAAATCCTCAAATTTGAATTTACGCTCTTATCCACTAAAACAATGAGCAAGGCACATTCGTCAGTTGCTGCTTTCGTTATTAATACATTTTTGTTTCTGGTATGGTCTTAGACCTATACCAGATGTTCTGCCTTGGTCCACATGCAGCTCACCTCTAATAAAGTGAATCATTTTCACTTTCCTTTTGATTTAAGATCTTTCTTATGTTCCTCATGGGTATGTAAAATGACATCCCAAATTAACATGCTAGCACCAGTTTTTTGCACTTTTAGCATTTATTATATGTAGTGTTTGACAGGACCTATTACTTGACTCTGTTGATTGTTTTAGGTGACTGTACTCCTTAAGGAATGCCGTGATATACAAGTTCGCTGTGGCTCTGTGGAGCATGATCAAGTTGATGATCATACTGAAATAGTTGCTATTGAGTTGGATACACAGTCAGCTACTGAAAGAATAATTTCAGAACGACTTGTATGTTTCTCCTTTCATTTTATCACAGCTCGATTGATTTGCTTGAATACATTACATTCAGATAAGATTATCAAATGGATTGTTGACATTGTGTTATTTTGGACTATCTTTCACAGCTGACTTTCAAGGATATTAACGGATTAGTTGAACAGAATGTTCAGCTAAGGAGACTAGTGCGCACCCTCTCTGATCAGATCGAGAATTCAGAGATGCAGTTCAAGGTGCTTAAGAAAAATCTTTGATTTTTCTATCTTGTTTTTCTCCTTAGTGGGTAGTGGTGTAGTTTTACATGTAAGAGACTTTTTTTTAGTCAAATTGCTTGCAACTAAAATGCAGGAAAAACTTGAAATGGAGCTTCGGAAGCATACTGACGAAGCAGCTTCTAAAGTTGCTGCCGTGTTGCAGAGAGCTGAAGAACAAGGCCAGATGATCGAATCGCTTCATACTTCTGTAATCTTCTTAAATAATATTTGCTTGTTCCTGTCCAATTTCTTGTTGTTATTTTCATATATGTACTTCAATATTGTTTCACATTGTGTTTCTAATTCACATAGGTCGCAATGTATAAAAGGTTGTATGAAGAGGAACATAAGCTTCATGCCTCTCATTTGTCCTCTTCAGACACAATTCCAGGTTCTGTAGTTAATCTCATTCACAATGTTCTGTTGCGCTGATATCCCTTTTCTGATTTTTCTTATTGCCAATAGGATGAAAATAGTCTAGGTACATTTGACATAACTAGTACTGACTGAGAATAAAATTGGAAAGATCTACTGAGGTGGCATTGGAATTTCTCTAGGAATAAACAGGAGCTCATATTTCATCTGTATCATAATCTTACTTGTTGATAACCATGATTACTTAGTCTCTTCTCATGTTCATGCTTTGACTTGATTTTGTTACTTCACAGTTCCAGAGAACGGGCAGAAGGACTTCTTCCTTCTGCTAGAAGGATCACAGGTCTGATTGGGCTGGGCTTTTCTTGTTATTCCTTGGAATATTGATACTTCATCATATCAATCCAGTTTGACATGCAACCATTTTCCATGCTTAATTCAATCCAGGAAGCTAGTAAGAAGGCACAAGGAAAGGCTGCCGAGCGACTGAGGTCTCTTGAAGAAGAATTGGATAAATATAGGTGAACTTATTTCTTTTTCCTACTGTTTTTCTTTCCGTTTCCTGATGGTGGGTAGTAGTGTATTCTTCCTGTACCGCTTATAAATATTCATCTTATGAACTTTTAGTTTAGTTGCAGTTTTCTGATCTAAATTAGAGATTGTTGTACTCACACACACACACACCTGCAACCTGTAACCCCTCAACTGAAAATATTGAGGCGATCATTCCTGCAGAAAGCTTCCATGCATGATTGACTTTCGACTATTTTGCTAGTTCTATTCTGTGTGTACCAGCTGTCGTCAATGATATGTATTCTGGTGTATTTGATACCTACTGAGTTTTGTTGTTAGGAATAATATTGTATCATTAAGATCAGAACGTGACAAGTTGGCTCTGGATGCAAAATTTGCAAATGAGAGACTGGATAGTTTTAAGAAAGAATTTGATCACCAGGTGAATTTTTTATGACACTAAATTTTTCCATCTGTCCATATACTTAAATCCAATTGGTATAATGTATGTGTTAATTATTGTGTATATAGAGAAATGAACTCGCTGGCATTAGAGCAAGAAATGTGGAACTCTCGCGGTTGATTGTTGAATATGAAAGAAAACTACGTGAAAATTCTTCGACTTTGCAGACATCTGAGGAGAGCTACCGAAAATTATCTATGGAGGTAAATAGTATTATTTGGACCTGTTGAATTAGTCATTATATTTGTTGTTGGACCTGTTGAATTAGTCATTATAAATCAATTGGATCTGTTGAATTAGTCATTATATTTGTTTTCAGGTAAATACTAAGATTTACATAATGTTTGTTGTCAGTTATCTGTCCTAAGACATGAAAAAGATCTGCTATCAAATGCCGAAAAAAGAGCTTGTGATGAAGTTCGTAGTTTGTCGGAGCGCGTCTATCGACTACAGGTTGGGACATCATATAGATACATCGAATTCTAGTTTTCTGGTAATTGTTCTACTTTTTGTTACATAGTTATAAATGTGGGTGCAGGCCAGCTTGGATACAATCCAGAGTGCTGAGGTGGTCCGTGAGGTATGTCATTCAAGTTGATTTATGTGTGATTAGATTGTCTAGAACACATATCACAATGTGACTTATCTTTGTTTTCATTATTAATTTTTGAAGGAAGCAAGAGCTGCTGAAAGGAGAAAACAGGAGGAATATATTAAACAAATTGAGGCAAGTTTTGATATGCTACCCATATTGCCTTTTCACGTCATAAAAAATTGCAAATCTAATGGTTTTAGACTAAGCATGCCAGATGTAATTTCCTTTTTCTGAAAATTGTACCACGGAAATTTGTCTTGCAATTTGATGGTCTTTTATTATGAGCCCCAGATCATTGATTAACCTACTTTTAAAAAAAATACTATTTGATTTCTTACTCGTTAAACTTCTGAGTCTTTTTAAATTGTGGTGTTCTTTTTTTGTTGTTGTTACGGTTGCAGTTTGCAAGAGTTTGGTTAAGAAACCTGTTTCTGACAAAGATAATTGTCTGTCTGATAAAATAATTCAAGGTGATACTGAAAATACCTTTTCTTAAATTTTACTTTTAGAGAGAATGGGCTGATGCCAAGAAAGAACTACAACAAGAGCGGGACAATGTAAGAGCTCTCTCATCTGACCGTGCAGAGACTTTGAAGAATGCAATGAAACAAGTTGAAGAAATGGGGAAGGAGTTGACTAATGCCTTGCGTGCTGTTTCAGCAGCCGAGATTAGGGCCAGTATTGCTGAGGTTCATTGATTTCAAAACCTTATCCTTTGGTTTTAGGGATTCCTCCTTTGATTTTGCTTATTTATATTGTGAAAGTGTAAAAAACTAACTTATTGCTGAGGTTCATTGATTTCAAAACCTTATCCCTTGGTTTTAGAGATTCCTCCTTTTCTTTTGCTTATTTATACTGTGAAATATAAAGACTTCCTTGGTCATCTAACATAGTTTCTAACTGTTTTCTGTTTGGTAATGTTATATCAGGCCAAGTTTTTGGACGTGGAAAAGAAAATCAGGAGTTTAGATAATAAGGTATGCACGTGAAGACGTTCCCCATAACTAAATAAAGTTAAATTTTGTTTTTGTTGAAGCCACATTCTTCTTGCAATGCAGCACATCTGTTTGACTTGGTTTTCTTTGTATGTTAATCGTTAGGACATATTTCTAGTGACCAACTAGTTTCTAAAATTAGTTGTGGTTATCAGAATTTGGAAATTTTCGTAGCACAGTTATGAAATATTTGTAACTTTAATTTAATTTGGAGCATATATTTTCACCCAACTGGTTGTATATCTTGTCTCACAAGTTAGTCTTAACAAGAAAGAGTTTCTAAAATTAGTTGTGGTTATCAGAATTTGGAAATTTTCTTAGCACGATTATGAAATATAGTAACTTTAATTTAATTTGAAGCATATATTTTCACCCAAATGTTTATGGAGCTCGATAAAGTAAAATATGAAAAGATCAAGGCATTCCCACTACAGAGGTGCAAAATTAACTCCTAAATATTCAGGACATCTAATGATACTCATTTTGACAGGATCAGTAATGAGGAATAGATTAATAGTATTTTCTAGTTATTAATTTTCATTATTAAAAAGGAATTGAAATACTTCTATTTTAGTTTGTTCTTATTACTTAAAGGTTAAGTCAAGGAATAATATGGATTCTTGTTAGATTAGGATTCTATATCTCTTCCGGAAATGTTAGGTAGAATTTGTATACATTAGGTTAGGGTTTCAGAATTCTGATGTGTGTGTGTGTGTGTGTGTGTCAACATTCAAGGAATAAGAAAAGAATGATTTTTTTAAATTTGAGGGTTTCTTTCTTTGATAATGATTGTTCTATATTGAGGGGTGAATCCTAAATTCTAAAAGTTATTTCTAGAAACTGATTGATGTAATTCCAATAGTTCTGATTGTTTCAAATCCTATGTGTGATTCCTAGTTCTTGATAGCCTCGGAGTGATTTCTAGACCTTCCCTTGTATTAATTCCTTATTTTATAAATTCCATCCCTAATCCTGGATTCTGGCACGAGAGCAGCTGTAGATTTACAACTTATACGAGCTTTATCAAATAATTAGAATGTCCTCTGTTCATCCTACAACAATAATTGATTATGTGATTTATGTGTGCGTATATTGCTGGGTTTCTACACAAGTTGGTTCAGTTGTCATATTGGGAAATTTGAAAACAAAACTAATGTTCATTTCTATATTTTGCTAAAATAAACCAAGAATGTTAAAAGGTTTCTATTCAATGGCAACCTAACTCAAAATTGAAGCAAAATATTTGTTTGGGATAATCATCCAATATGTGGTGAACCTATTATATTTTTCAATTAGAGAGCATGAAACATTGGTATGTTTGTCAGTCAAATATATACACATGTAATTTTCCATCTAGATGTGAGAGACAATAACAATTAATTACAACTTTGGCAGTTAAGGTGATGACAAAAATTCCATATCATTGCTACTGAAAAATGTTACTGATAGCTACATTTGAATGTCAGTTAGATTTATATCAATCAATGTTTGCATATAAATAAAATTTTCTTTTTGGGACTTGAAAAGGTAAAAGCTAAGAAATTTGGACCTATTCTTTTCTTCCTCTATGTCACTTGACATGGAAATTATAAGACAATGTAAAATAGATATCTGAGAACTTGATTGTGCTTGTGTAAAAATGTTTTTCATCAGTTGCAAGAATGAAATGGTAGGACACTTCATTAAACGAATGGAAGAAGGTTGGCCTTCGATTATAGATTGTTGTCTAGTGAACACGGGATGGCCTTTCACTTCTCTTTCAAAATGGGTTCAAACAAAAGCCTACAAATTCCTTGAAGTTAATGGGCAGTTTTATGCACGGTGATAATATTTATAACTTGGTGATGCATTATGTGTATCGTTTGTCCTAGCTAGTGACATGCTACATGATGACAGGATATTACTGAATTAATACAATAATCATGTACTTCTGCTTATTGTTGTTCTGGTTTAAGTATGATTCTAAATGAAAGTTGTTCTTTTCTAACCTATCATTGCAGATTGTTAATGATGATGTTATGCCTTCTTCTGTCTCACCGACAGAGGTCAGTGAAATTCTTTTTGAAACTGTAGCTTCCATAAAATGCTGTTTATGATGACGGTGCATATTACTAGTTATCTTCCTTTTACTTTGAAACTGAACCATGGGAGAAGATCATGCAATTACTCTTCATTTTAGGCAACTGGTTGTTACATTTGTTCAGTGCAAATTTCTGTGATGGTCCTTTTTATGCAAAATTAAGAATAATTTGCCTATTATATTACTATTTGCTGGACTTAGGCTTTGTTCCCAATTTGTGGTGGCTATTGCTACATGTTGGTAGTTGATATATTATGAGTCAGATGGTGATGGCTACATGAGAACTGTTATTGATGGTAGGTAATTGAACATCTTGGATAAAAAATTCCTTTTTAGCGTCAGTATTATCTTTCAAATGTTTCGTACCGAAAGTTGTCCAATATGGAAATGTAATCGCTTGAGGTAGATCTTATGAATCCTGCCTCTGGTGCTACTTTTTATTATTATTCATTATCTGTATCTGATTTGTGGTTTGGGTTCTCCTTCACAAGGTTGTAACGGATCTGTTTATGGCCAAGGAGGAAATTGCAAAATTAAAAGAGGAGGCACAGGCTAACAAAGAGCACATGCTGCAGGTGCTTTTCTTTCATCAAGAAAACACTTGTTTATCAGTGCTTGTTAACATGACATTATTATGTACTACTTTGCAGTATAAAGGTATAGCAGAGGTAAATGAAGCTGCATTAAAGCAGATGGAAATTGCCCATGAGAACTTCAAAGCTGAGGTACTCCCAATGTTTTGTAGCTTAGGACTTCCCTTTCTTGCACTATGCATGAATTTGGTTGGACAGCACCCTGATATATCTTATCATGTTGTACTTTCCTAAAAAACAATTGCCAGTCTGAAAAGTTGAAAGAATCATTAGAAGCTGAGCGTCTTTCTCTCAAAGAGAGGGTTTCAGAACTTGTAAATGTATTGAATTTGAAGAATGTAGAGATCACCTCTGCAGAAGCACGAAAAGAAGAGGCTCTGGCTTCTACATTTGCAGAAATCACTGGTTTCAAGGATGAAAGCTCGAGAAAGACGTAAGTTATGCCTTTTGCACTATGTTTTGATTTTTATATTGCTCAAGGTCTCTCATTTTTGCCCTTTTGTTGTAGTTCACAAATTGTGACATTGGAAATTCAAATCTCTGTGCTAAAAGATGATTTGGAGAAGGCACATGAGCGTTGGCAGGTTGCTCAAGCCAATTATGAAAGACAGGTCAAAATGTTTCCCTTAGTTGTACTACTAAGCATTGTGTGCTTTAAGCTTACACTAATAATGTAATAATTGTTATTTAAGCAGTACAACTGCTGGAATTGAGGCTCTAAACTTTTAACTGCATTTAAAGCAGGTTGATGTCTCAAAAGCTGCACGTATTTAGGCTTCGACTAGCCCATGTAGTTTCATGGATTAGAACTGTTTACTCCAAAAGGACACTATACAACAAACCCTGTCTCCCCGCTTTGCGAGGGTCGGGTGAGGGTCGTCAATTGTACACAACCTTCCTCTTGTATTTTTTTTACAAAGAGACTGTTTCCGTTACTCGAATCCGTGACCTTCTGGTCACAAAGGAGTAACCTTATTAGTTACTCCAAAAGGACACTGTCTTAAATCTAGGTTTAACTATTTGCTTTTGAAATGACACTCCATAAAGACACACTCCTATAAATAATGATGCTCGCAAATTGTCCTTGCATAGATGAAAAAGATCTAGGGTTTCAATTCTCTTTGAATAGTTGATAATTTCTGGAAAAATCTATGAGATTTATTATAACGCATTTGTTTCGAATCACATTTACTATTCAAAATTAAATTTGCACTGAGAGGTGATCTTAAACTGATCTGTTATCTTTGTCAGGTCATTTTACAATCTGAGACAATCCAGGAATTGGCAAAAACTTCGCAAGCCTTTGCCTCTTTACAGAAGGAAGCATCTGATATGCGCAAACTGGCAGATGGACTGAAAAGTGAAAATGTAGCTTTGCTTTACATATGATGCACCTTATTAATTGCATTCCTTAGCGTTGAAAACATTATTTAGTGGTTATGTTTTTCATTTTTCAGCTTAATTTTTCCCTACCATTTACTTGTTTCCTTCTTTGACATGTTTAATACTCAGTACCTGCTATCTTTGGTCTATGATTTCTAAAGTTAATATTGCATGCCTCTTTGGACTTCAATTCATATCGGTAGTTTGGCTGTACCAAGGACACAAATTTTTTAAGGTTTGGATGAAACCGAAGCCCGATCATTTGTGAATGTTCTCGCATAGAAGCTGATTAGGGTTAATCATCAAGAACCACAGCTCACCATATCGTGTGCTAAAAGTTGAACACATTACAAGGGTACCCAATCTAACTTGAAGCCTCTCAGTAAAAGCTTTAATACTATGTCAAGAATCACTGAACGGAGAGGTTTTAAGCTGTTCAGTGAAGCCTTTATCCAGGACTTGGATTCTTTATATATATATATATATATATATATGACTTTTGTTGAATTTGTTACTGATTGATAAATCCGTGTTTGTTTACTTTTAAGTCTTCAAAACACTTATTCCTGCATTGATTCTCAAATATCAGTTCTGCGAACTTTTGTTAATTCTTACTTTGTGCTCTTATTGGCTACTGATGGATAAAAACATGTGTTTGTATACTTTTGAGTGTTCAAAACACTTATTCCTGCATCGATTCTCAAATATCAGTTCTACAAACTTTTGTTAATTCTTACCTTGTACTCTTATTTGCTACTGATGGATAGAAACACATGTGTTTGTATACTTTTGAGTGTTCAATGCTTATTCCTGCATTGATTCTCAAATCAGTCTGCAAACTTTTGTTAATTCTTTCTTTGTACTCTTATAACTTACAGGCTGAACTGAAGAGTAAGTGGGAAACTGAGAAATCCTTGCTTGAGGAATCGAAGAAACAAGCTGAGAAAAAATATGAAGAACTCAATGAGCAGGTTCTTACTTGATATATATGCTTAATTTTCTTGGTGTTCTACTTTCTTTTATCTTCGATGATCTACATAAGGGCTATGGATGGCCCCCATGGACATACATTTGGTTCTGACATACTTAGGACTATTAGGCATATCATTCCATCTCTTGCTCTGTTTACTTTTATTTATTTCTTTTCCTCTATCTGTGAGTCATTTGGAAACAGCCTCTCTACTTGTTAGGGGTAAGGCTGCGTACTACTGGACCTCCCCAGATCCTGCGCAGAAGCGGGATTTTCACTGGGTGTTGTTGTTGTTGTTGTTGTTGTTGTGAATGTTGGGTTCATATTCTATCACTGTGGGAAAATTGGTTCCCGTGCTATTTCAATTGTAGCAAACTTTGTAATGTTAATAGGACCTTGTCTTGCCAGGTTCATTATTTGTTGTGTAGTTTTTTCATGTTATTTGTTTGCAACCTTAAACACACCTATTGATTGTCTACTTATATCTAACAAATGTCATGGTCAATTTGGCATAGTTATACTTGTAATATTTAATATTTGTTGATGTGTTCTGAATGTTTGCAGAAAGGACAATTTTCACATCATTAGACTCCCTCCCACCCTCCTCTCTCTGTCTCTCTCTCATATCTGCATTTTACTGAGTCACTATACTTGCCTGCATTTCACAGATTTACTTTATGCAACTTTATTTACCTCAACTCTTTTGCTCAGAAGTTGTTTTAACTGATCATGTTTATTCGTAGGTTGCTCTTGAGGTATTTAACTATTCCAGATTTCACAATATTCAATCATAGTAATGCCAGTATAAAGTTCCATTTTGCTTAAGATATTTGTAAAATTGCTAGCAAAACACTATTGTTTTTGACGGTTGATATATGGACTAGCTAGTCTGTCTTTGACTTCGGCATTTCTAGGATGCGAGTTTACTGCCTGTCTGGTTTATGTATTTGTATTCTTTATCAACATCTCTCACTTTATTCCTGCAGAACAAAATATTGCATAGTCGACTTGAGGCTTTGCATATTCACATTGCTGAGAAGGAAAGCAATTCTGCTGGAATTTCTTCTGAAAGGGCTTCTGACCAATATAGTGATTCTGGTTTGCAGAATGTAGTTAGCTACCTTCGGAGGTCAAAGGAAATTGTAAGTCTTTTTTATTCAAAATTTTCTTTCTTTTTGCCTAACAGAAAGTGGATTTCCATGAATTCTGCCTTTTGTTTTGGCAGGCGGAAACAGAGATGTCCTTGTTGAAGCAGGAAAAACTGAGACTGCAATCACAAGTATGTTTGTTGGAATTAATTTCCACATTATTTATTTATTTTATCATTGTTACTCACTGTCATGTAATCTGCCGCCATGTACATGATGTGATCGTATGCTTTATCAAAACTGACACCCATTTTTATCAGGTTATCTATACAGGTGTTCCATTATTGTTTTGACTATGCATGTTTGTGACTTTGCACATTCATTGGAAAAAGTTGGGGGCATTAAAGGTTTTTGTTTCAAATCAGTAGTTTGTTTTTGCTTTCCATTTCATCCCATCTTGAATGAGTAATAAGACCTGTAACCATTTTACGTATTGTGTGATGAGATATAGGGAGTAGAAATTGCTGTCATTTTTATATTTGTGACTGGATGTATGATTTTTGACATAATGTTGCATTTTCATTGACGGATATTGCAGGCATTGTTGATATTATTTATGTTTGTGTTAATATTTATTTCCATTTATGTGTAGCTTGAGAGTGCTCTTAAAGGAGCAGAAACTGCCCAAGCTACACTGCGTACTGAGCGAGCAAATTCAAGGGCATTATTATTTTCGGAAGAAGAAATCAATTCTCTTCAACTTCAGGTATGGCTTTCTGTCTCAAATTTTGGAGCGAGGAAAAGGTAACTGCGTTGCTGTGTTTCTTTTGTTCTTTGGTTTTTCTTTCCAAGTTCTGAAACTTGAATTTTTATCCATGTTCTTTCATCATAGCCTCCTTAATTTTGAAATCACTTGCAATCTTCTTCTTTATAAGCTTGTATTAAATTCTTGGCAGGTTAGAGAGATGAACTTACTTCGTGAAAGTAACATGCAATTGAGAGAAGAAAATCAACATAATTTTGAGGAATGTGAGGTACTCTTTGTAGCACATATGAGATGTGATATTGAGACGCCATCTCCATATTAACTTTTTCCTGTACTATTGCTGTTTTTGGTACCCATCGATTTCAAGTTGTTACCTTATGTTGTAGAAATTGCGTGAAGCAGCACAAAAAGCTAGGGCCCATTCTGACAGCCTAGAATCTATATTGCGGGAAAGACAAATTGAGATAGAAGCTTGTAGAAAAGAGATTGAATTGGAAAGGGTGGAGAAAGGTCATCTTGAAAGGAGAGTCTCTGAGGTATTTTATTGTTCAAATGTCTTTCCTTTGATAATTTATTTTTAGTTAAGGTTTCAAAGTATGGTGTTCTGCAGCTGCTTGAGAGAAGTAGAAACATAGATATACAAGACTATGATCGGATGAAGAATGATCTTCAACAACTGCAGGTATGGGTATATATTATGCTTATTTTGTTTTGGAAAAGATTTTTACTTTTTTTAGGGTTTTGATTCTTTTGGTTAAAATTCATCAGATGTTTGACCACTTAATATTAAAATACTTGGAATGAATATAATATCTTTCCTTGGATTTTCTTGCATTTTGATGCTTCTTGGACTTATCTGTCAAGTCAAGTTGTTTAAAGCATTTTTTGGTCATCCTTGCTTGTATTGGGGCTTATGATGTTGTCAATAAAACAGATACACGGGTGTCATTTGATTTTACTCTAAAAAATGTAGTTTTGAGTCTTTTTTTCTTACATGCGTTGAATATTGAAATCTAATGCCTATCATCATTTATTATTACCGTTTGTATCCTTTCCCGTACATATCATCTTGGTTCCATAACAGGAGAAACTGAAAGACAAGGAAGGTGAGATAGAAGAAGTTAAAAGTCTCATGTCTAAACAACAGGAGACTATATCCAGATTGGAACAGGACCTCACAAAGAGTGAAACAAAGCTGAATCTGAGGGAGAGAAGGATAAATGAACTTCTGCAAACTGAGGTTAATAGCATAGTCACTTTTACAATGCACTACGTATATTATTTAGTTTTATTAATCTATACTTACTGCATTGATTGTGTAATACGGTGTCTTTATATGCAGGCTGCTTTGAGATCTGATTTTGAGAAGCAGAAGAAGTTGGTAGTTCAGTGGAAGGTTGAGAAATAATCTTGCTTCTTCTAAAAAAAGATCTGATGTAGTACTGCTCATATATAACCATGAAAACTTTTACTTCAATGGCTTTTTCTTAGCCGTTTACTTGATATTCTGCAGAAAAAATCTGATATTTTGTCCAAGGAGAAGGAAGAATCCAGCAAAGAGAAACAAGCACTTTCTAAGCATATTGAGGACTTAAAACAAGGTGCTTTTTTCTTTTAGAAAAATAATGGTCTAATTAATAGGCTATTT
This sequence comes from Erythroxylum kunthianum, assembly GCA_024582655.2. Lineage (NCBI taxonomy): Eukaryota > Viridiplantae > Streptophyta > Magnoliopsida > Malpighiales > Erythroxylaceae > Erythroxylum > Erythroxylum kunthianum. The sequence continues at coordinate 441,884 of JANIMX020000055.1, forward strand.
CTAAATGGTCTGATTAATAGGCTATCATGTGCCTCGTATACTTAATTCATGCTATGTAACAGGTAAAAGACCCATTGGAAATGTTAGTGGAGCAAATCATGAAGGAGGAGGAGAAAGATCATAGGATACAGGTT
>JANIMX020000055.1:779131-793957 GCA_024582655.2 Erythroxylum kunthianum
ACGACTAATTTGGAGACACGACGGAAGGGTTGCAAAAGAACTGACGACAATGAATTTATTCAGATATCGATCTGCCTAGTCGTTATTACACTTCCTGAATGACGTCTTGATTTAATCGACAATCGAGTTGAATTGGCGTTCCGCTAACTTAGGTTATCACCTCTTTCGAGCGAGTTAACCCCTAATCCCTAAACGTCTCACTGGAACCTCTTTCGAGAATTTGTAGGTGTTCTTGAGTTAGGGACCGCACTAGGGTTAAGGAACACACACGCGGAAGGGTCTTGTGAGTATCTACAAAGGGAAGATTCTCCCGAATTCTCCATATACTCCGATAAACCCTCAACCTAAATGGGTATTCTAATCGTACAGGCAATGATACGATAATCCTAACCATCTAACAAGCAAGCAATTGCCAATTGGAAATCAGATATTAAACACAGTAACGGGTAAAACACTCAATAATGCCATAAATTAGACATATGTCAATCATTCCATACAAATTCAATCAGGGTTCATAATATCCAAATAAATAAAATTTAGAACATATCTAAAGATCTAAAACAAGAATAAAAAGGAAATGAAACAAAATCGAAGCGACCCATGGGTCGCGAGTCTCTGTTTCGGAACTCATAAAACTTGCTAAATATTTGAGTTATAGACATCCACCTTCATTCCGGCATCAATCCGAGAATGATCAGTAGAAATCTGTCACAAAAAACTACTATTCTGTCTCTTCAATCAGCCTCCTCAGACTTTTGTCCATATTTTCCCTTTTATAGGACCCGACACGCCCACGACACACCTGTATTTTAGGCGTATCCTTGAAAGGGAGGGAATTTTCCCATCAAGCAGTACGGGTACGATACGCTTGTATTACCTGGGCATATCGTCGATATTTCACACAGGTATGACTTGGCCGTGTGCTTCTTCAATACATGTATGACATGCCCATATCCTAGGTGCCTTAGTTGGCAGAGGATGTGTTACGACCCAGGCCCCCATAAGCCTAAGTCGTCAAATCAGGATGTTACATTTGAACGTTGTAACGCCTCGACACCCCCTAGAAGGGAACATAGGTTCGCTACCGGTATCACACTCGATCACTCACACTCACAGCCTCTCATGGAGTTGCGGAAGTGCAAGTTGATCGCTCTCACTCAGACAACACATGCAGTTGCAGCAGAAATTAAACATACAACATGGGCATTGGGCCCCACATTACAGTTATATGCAGCTGAAAAATTAAAAATAAACTTATGTGGTCGAGCCACTTTTACATTTATAGAACAATTAGGCCGTACAGGCCGTACAAAAATAATGCAGTACAAGAATTATAGCAGAAACTCCAAAAAGGACAGAAATACTATGCCGTTGGCCTCTGCGATCCCAAAGTCCCTGCAAGCTCTTTCTCTCGATCCTAACCTACACGGAGAAAACACTCCGTGGTAAGCTTTCGCTTAGTGGGAAAGTACGGAAATAACAAAAAAAAAAGGGAAACCTATCCCTCTCCACATGCAATTTACAGAATGTCACATTCAAATAGAAGGGGGACACCTATCCCTCGTCACAAATAGATTACAGACTTGACTGCATAATTTGAACAATTAAATTCAGATCTTAGATAACAAATTCAGAAACAAATTTCAGAAACAGGAACACATTTCAGAAAACACATAGCCTGCACTGTCTAAACAGACACGGGTAACGGATCACAGATACAGATGGTGGGACCCATGGTCACCACAAAGGAGGCATCGCCTCTTGTTTAACAGATAGGAGACTTTCGTCTCTGACAGAGGAGTAGTTACAGACCCTTCTAGGCATTCCTATTTACCCTTAATCAGATTCGGCAGACGAAAATCATAATTCATATTAACACAAATTTTCACAATTTTCACATTTCACATTTACACACTTTTTTTAATTTTCAGAAATTGGCATAAATTATCCAAATTCATTAAGTCCTAATTGGACTCGGGACTGACTTACACAGAATTTTCTTTATGGGAAAATTAGTTTCTGTGTATCTAAATTCTAACGAAATAGTACAACTAGACATACGTGAACGAAAATATGTTTGGAAACCAATTCCAATATTGACAGATTTCTTACCTCCTATTCGTCTCACAATTCCACCTATCTACTGTCACTTTTGGTTCATGGACCTACATGACTCGCATGCTTCATCCTCTTAGTTTTCCAATGTATCTCATCCATTCTCACGGGGTTAGTATCTTGGGTGATGTTCCTAGAATACCACAAAATGTTCTTTGCCTAGCCAAATGATATGGCAAAATTTTAGGGCTCAATTAGAGTCCAAAATTGAACCTCTTAATGGAGGAATTGAAACTTTAGTATTTCTATACAATTTGTAGCCCTATGTGTCTAATTTATAAGTAATTAAGAATTTCTCAATTTAGATATCTATAGCTAGAGATATCCTCAAAACACTAGGAATTAGTCAGCGGCTCCAGCTCTCAGACACATTGCCACGCTCGTGGATTATCGTGGTTTCATTTCCACGATCATGGTTTTGTTCCTACGATCGTGGATTCACTCCATGATCGCGGATGCTCAGCCATGCTCATGGCTTCGATCCCACGATCATGGCCCTCTCCATGATCGTGGATTCAAAGCCACGATCGTGGCTTCCACTTCCACGATCATGGATTCAATTCCACGATCGTGGCTTCCTCTTCATGAATCCCAATCATCTTCCAGAATCTGGAAATCTTGGCAGAAAACTTTGAACAAATTTCGAACCACTTGGGGACCGAATCTGAAAAAAGTGTATGTCATAAAAAATTAAGCCTTAGATGTCTAGTTTAATTTTCCACCAGAATCATCCTATTTGGATGTCGACAACTCATGTTATGAGCAAAACACCAACCTATGTTCAGATATAACTCACCCAACCCACAACAGAATTTCTACTCTCTTCCAACCAATATTTCCAGACCTTAGAGCCAAAATTAGGCTTCATGCCCTTTCACTAAACTTGTAAACATACGTCTCTAGTTTCAAAAGGATCAAACCTAAACTCATTTGGACCAACACAACTCAAGTTATGGCCATTAAACCATAACAACACAATTTCACAAACCATACAAACCACAAACAACCAAACCTTACAATTCATACACATCATACTTTTCATACAATCCATACTTTCCTTACCTTTTTTCCAAGCTTTAAGCTTCACTTCAAAAGCTTCCAACACTTGGTCTTCTTTCTTTTCACAAAAACGAAAATCACCGAAATTTCACCGTTCATGGTAGAAATTTCATATGAAAGGTAAAAGGAACAAGGATGAAGAATACTCTTAAAAAATCCTTACCTTCTTCACTAGCTTGCACCAATTCTTCTCCTCAAAACCCCCAAAATTCTCCTTCTTCTTTGTTTTTGACAACTTCAAACAAAAAGATAGAAGATAAAAATCAAATTTTTGCTTTTAAAACACCTTTTTATGCCACATGTCTCAATCTTATTAGCTAGTCTAATTGAACTTAAAATAGTAGTTTAAGATTGTATGTAGCCAATTAAATGAGCCTCATTTCTAAGGCTTTAATGCCTCATTTCTAAGGCTTTAAGCCCAAAATTCATTTCTCCTACTCTTTCTCAATTTCCCAAAAGACCACAATTATTTTTCACTCGTATTTATACAAGTATTCCTACCCATTAAAATTCAACAATTACACTTTACGCTTAGTCCAATTTAGCAATTTACACTCATAATTGTACAATTTCTACTAGGGTAAGGTTCGGGTCATTACACTTGATGTAAGTATTAAAGCTTTCACATTGATTGTTTAGTAACATGTCACATTTAAGCTCTACACTATGAGTGTGTCTGCACCACGTGCAAGTTGGTATCTTATCCATCCAATCATAAATCGACTTGTCAATACCTTCTAATTGCTTCATGTACATGTTAAACAATCATATGCCTGTCAAATTCATTGAAGGCATATGCTCTAGTCGCACTCCACACTGTATTCTTTATAACCTTTGTAGTATTGAATTTGGCTTGAAGGTTAGCATATATATATCTTACACAAAATCTATGTTCAACACTAGCCATATCAACATTTAAAACATGTTCCAAACCCTATTTCAATTAATCAACAATGTATCAATGAACGTTTTCAAGATATAAAGAAAACAAAATAACACAAATTTACCTTTTGTCTATTAGAAGTGAGAACCCAATTGCAGTTATGATAGTGTCTGATGTCTTCTTGTAAACATTCAAGAAACCATTTCCATGATACTTACTTCTCAATTCTGACCCAACCTACGCGATTAGAATCATGTCATTTGCATCCTATCCAATGACTGAAAGCAATTGCCCTTTTTTGAAAGCAATATAGTATATAGTTAGAAGATGAAAATGTAGTTAAAAACTATTAGCTAAGTTTAGTTTCGTCTTTAGTTATTTGACGCCAAATTTTTCTGCCAAGATTCGACTTTTAGTTACGAATTTTTTTTGTAGTTAATAGTTTTTGTCTATGATTTTTGAAAACGTCAAGGCTACAGGAAATTAGTGACGCTTGTGTGACGGAAAAAAAACGTACCAAATAACTATAGGCGACGTTTTTTTAGACAATTAGCTATGTTTTTTTTAAATAAAAAGTTTATTTTGTTGTAGTGATTCGGCATTAACTTTACTGAAACAAAGACAAAACAGTCCTACGAATACATATAAATTTATTTCACAATTTCGCCTTACACATATTTATTAACCATTTCCATAAACCAGCTTATGCATTATACCAGAAGGAAACAAAGAGAAATGGAAGTTACCGAAATGAGATAGTGGTAAGAATTGAAATCAGTCTGAAATATTGTTAGCTTATCTTTTGCAGATAATTTGGTTCTCTTCAATAAAGTAAATAAAGCACCAGTCTCATGTTTTATTAAAAAACTGGAGGATTTTAATTTGACCAAATATGGAAAATGATTTATTCTTAGAATCAACATGAATTATTATTCAGCTTGTCCTTTTTCTCTTGTTCGTCCAAGGTATCTGAAAGAGCAACACCTCTGGTCTCAGGCAGACCAATCACAAACATTCCACAAGTAGTAATTACTATGCCAAAAACCCCGTAGGAGTAATACTTGTGTTTCTTCCCCTCAGATATGAGAATTGGGCTACACATTGCTCCCAACACTATGGTCTGTCTCGCCATTGATGAGGCCGTGTTCCTCACACTTGTGGGAAATAGTTCTGTCATGTAAATAAGTAACAAATTGAATGCCATAAACACTCCTAGCAAGGATACTAATTCTGATCCGATCTCCAATACTTTTAGCCCACTGTGATTTGCAGTTGCAGCACACACTAAACTGGATAAGCCACTGAGTGTACAACATGCTAGTATTGAACTTCTCCTACTGGGCCTCTTTAATAGGATCAAGGTAAGAAAATATGCAGGGAAATCCAATGCGCAATTGAATGCAGCACTCAAGTAGAGATTGAAATCTAGCTGCCCTACCCCCAAGAGTAGGCCGTAGTACACCATGCCAACACCAAAAGCTAGGACCATAATCGCCAATAACCTCCTAAGAGCCCATTTTTTAATGAACAAGTTCTTGATGGACGAGTGAAGATCATCAGTAGATGGTGATGCTTGTGCTGAGGCCAAACTAGATGAGTTAAAGTTTCCATAGTTTACTGACGCAAGTTTCTTTAGTACCATCAGAGCTTCATATCTACGACCATGCATGAAAAGCCATCTGGGTGATTCAGTTACAAAGAAGTAGGAGATCACACAATAGAGTATGGCAGGAATAGAAGTCCATAAATAAAGAAGTCTCCATGAACATTTTCTATTTGCATATCCTATAGCTGGCAAGGATAGTAAGCCCAGAGAGAAACTCAAGAATCCAATGATACTAACAAGGCCACGATTCCGCTTTCCAACTGTCTCAATCAACAACACAAGAGCAGAAGTCATGATAGGTCCACGAAAACACCCAGTTATGAATCTTAAAGATGAATATATCCAGAAGTTGGGGCTGAAAGCGGTAGCAAGGGCAGTAGCAGACATGGTAAAGCATAAAAAGAAGATCAACTTCTTTCGACCAAGTATGGAATCGCCTATTGTGATGACAATGAAACCACCTACGAGGCATCCCATGAAGAATGATGAAGCAGGTAGGCCAGTGACAATGGAGTTAGAACATTGGAGATTCCAATCTGATATGATAGTCTTGTGAGAAGGATCGCTCCAAGCCCATGCAGTCATGGGAAGTTCACAAACATTTGATGTTGAATTGCATGAGCCATTATTAATACTCTTTGCAGTACAATGCCACATTGGTTCTGCATCTGTGAAGACAGTGATTAAACTTTGTTGTGCATCAAAGAAAAATGACAATGACACAAGAATAGCTTGAATCAACTGCATGCAACTAAAAGTCCCCAAACCCTCTTCAAGGAGCTCATCAAGAGACACTTCTTCTGGAGGAGCAGAAATTTGTTCTCGACTTGTAGCTTCTTGTCCATCAATCGAGAGAGGATGAGGAGAAAGAGAGCAAGGATTCTCCATATCCACAATGGTTTATTCTCTAGCTAGCCTTTGCCTTTCAAATGTAAAGCTTATCGGTTTGAATTATGCACATGAGAGGGTAAAAGTTAACATGCAGCTAGCAATCGGAAACACGTCTGGAGGTTCTAAACCAATTGTGTATTCCAGCTGTTTTACTCTATCCCATAGCGGTGCCACCTTTCACCATGTTTTCACTTTCATTTCTCTCAAGCACCAATTGGCACAAATACGTACTCATGCACCATATTCCATTGCCACACCATGAGAAGATCAAAAAATGGCCCCATTGCGGCTCGCCACGAGGCTCACGACAGTACAAGGGATCGAGTTTAGTGGACGAAAAGAAAACTACAAGTATAGATCGGCATAAATGTGCGATATTGAATGGTTATTGCATTCTTACGGTGCCAAAAAACTTAAAGAGAACTACTAAAACTTACAGAAGAAAGAAAAAAACAAAATTACAATTTTAACTTGTTTAATATGAAATTTACTAATTATTTAGGCACGAATTTTTTAATTTTGAGTTACTTATGGCTAGTTAATTAAAATTTTCCTATGAATTCTATATACTGATATAATGGAATAGCCCTATAAAATGATATTTTCAGGCTGCATACTACTAGACTTTTTCAAATCTCACATATCAGCGAAATTTATATTAAGTATTGTTGTTTTTAATCCAACACTTTTCCAAATCTCGTGTATCAACGAAATTTATATTAATTATTGATGTTTTTAATCCAACATGTAGAATGGTTTACCTAATAAGATGCAATTAAGCTAGCATGCTTCTTAGATGTTCCTGTAAAAGTATTTCATATTTTTACCAACTAAACAAACAAAGGCATCTCGTATTCTCCTCCATCGTGGTTGCTATCTTCTTCTCTTTGTCTTTACTCTTCACTTCTTCTTTTTTTCCGTCTCTATCGACAAAATAAGCTTTGTCTCCTAGAATGTCCTTCAAATATAGGTTTAGTAGGTGATCAACTTTTGCTTCCTATTGATTGATCTTATCATTAGATTCAAATATAAGTTTTTGTAAGTGATGATTAATTTTATCATTATATTCACTAGAAAGGGTTTTTTTTTGTCTTCCTACTAGTTTTGCCTTATACTACTGAAAATGTTTGCATAGTTACGTGGAATGTACATTTGAAAATGTTGGGCATTGAAGAGAGGAAATAGATTATTAAATTTAGACTTATGATTGATTCCAATTCTAAGCTAGTTAAACATCATTTTCAAGTTCTAATCAGGTGTCAGTTTCTTTCTGATTTTCATGTTTTAAAAGTGGCTACTTATTTTTATTGTATAGTCTTTGTAATTCCTCCGACTCTTTATAAATTCAATTTAACTTCAAGTAATTAAACTTAGTTTTCTAGAATCATTGTAGACACTATTAGTTATTGTATAAAGAGAGAGAGATACTAATGTTTGATATTTGATTGGTATATGTTAAAAAAATCTTGAGGAGGTCACAATAATTAACGGAGCAAAATAACAAAATAATGAGACAAGAATTTAACGTGGTTCGGCGTAAGCCTACATCCACGGTCGAAGACGGCAAAAAATAATTTTCACTATGATAACAAAAGGAGATAATACAAATATGGCTTTAGCACTCACCCAAATAAACACCTAAGATACAATAAGTATTTATCTACCCAAAGCTCACATACACTCTATACTCACCAAACAATTGCTCTTGTTAGCAATTGTATTTCTCAAAAATTCTTGCTTAGAATGTTCACAGATGTATGGCTATTTATAGCCAAATGGAGGAGCTAACTAATGATCAAGAACAAGCCACGTAACCCATGCATGTTTTGTGGTGTAGAGCTATTTTCTTTTCATAATGCTCTACCATTATTTCCTTGGCCCTCCATTACACATTGTTTGTTTCCATGTGTTATCCAGACATAATAATGCTCCACTTACATTGCTTGGCTACCTAATGCTTATCCACCAATCCAATAAAAATCAAATCCACGCAACAAATCTCCACCTTGGCTTGATTTTTGCCAAACCTCTAAATAGTGAACCAAATTTGTTGCTTCCTCAAATGCCCTAAATGGGCAACTCAAATATTCCGACCACCAATTAAGTCCAAGCAGTGCTTGAACTTAGATACCGAAACTGGCTTAATCATAATATCTGCTGGATTATCAACAGTACCAAATTTCTTCACCATAATGGTACCTTGAGATATAATCTCCCAAAAAAAGTGATATCTGACTTCAATATGTTTGGTCCTCTGGTGATACATTTGGTTTTTAATCAAATTTATTGCACTTTGACTATCACAGTAGACAATAGTCTCATCTTGCGTCAAACCCAAATCGGTGACCAAACCTCTAAGCTAGATGGCTTCTTTTACTACTTTTGTTGTTGCCATATACTCTGCTTCTGTATTTGATAGAGCTATCGTCGATTGTAGAATCGCCTTTCAACTTATGGCACAACCAGAAAGAGTAAAGACATAACCAGTCAAAGATCTCTTTTTATCCAATTCTCCAGCATAATCTGAATCCACATAGCCAACAATATTGCTACTTGTTTCAGAACTTCTATCATATACCAAGCCAACTTTTGAAGTACCTTTGAGATACCGCAAAACCCATTTAACTGCTTGCCAGTGACATTTTCTAGGATTTCCCATAAATCTACTTACCACACTAACAACATGTGAAATATCCGGACGAGTGCAAACCATAGCATACATTATGCTTCCAACTGCACTTGCATATGGAACATGTGACATTTTTTTCCTTTTCCTCATATGTATGTGGTGACAATGTTGTAGATAACTTGAAATGTGTTGCCAACGGAATACTCACAGATTTTGCATCTAGCATCCCAAATCGCTCAAGTACTTTTTCAATGTACTTGTTTTGGGATAAGTGTAATATTCCTGCACTTCGATCCCTATGTATCTCCATACCCAAAATTTTCTTTTCAGCACCCAAATCGGTTATCTCAAACTCACTCCTCAATTGATCCTTTACAAAGTTGATCTCAGACATGTTTGTAGCAGCAATTAACATGTCGTCAACATATAGCAACAGATAAATGAACGATTCATTTGAGAGCTTTCTGAAGTGCACACAATTATCATAGTTACTCCTTGAATAACCATGATTTATCATGAAATTGTCAAAAATTTTATACCACTGTCGAGGAGACTGCTTCAAACCATATAATGACTTCTTCAAAAGACATACATGATCTTCTTTTCCTTGAACCACAAAACCCTCTGGTTGTTTCATATAGATTTTTTCTTCAAGATCACCATGCAGAAATGCTATTTTAACATCAAGTTGTTCAAGCTCTATATCAAATAGTGCAACCATGGCAAGTAACACGCGAATAGAGCTGTGTTTTATAACATGAGAGAATACTTCATTGAAGTATATTCTTTCTCTTGGACTAAAGCCCTTTGCAACTAAGCGTGCCTTGAATCATGCTGCTTCAACACATGGGGTTCCTTTTTTTTTCTTGAAGACCCATTTGTAGCCAACAATCGTTTGTCCTTTTGGTGGTTTCATTAGCTCCAATGTTTGGTTCTTTTGAAGAGATTCAATCTCCTCACTCATAGCAACTGACCTCTTTGCAAAATCACTACTTGTGCCAGCCTCATGATAAGTAATTGGATCATAAATTTCAACTTCTTCTACCACTGATAGTGCATAAGAAACCAAATCTGCATACCCGAATTTTTGAGGTGGTTTGATTGTCCTCTTGTTTCTATTAAGGGCAATACTGTAAGGTCGTTGCTCTTCTGAAGTGACAACTTCTTCAATAGGATCATATTCATCTTTGTCAATAGGTTGATCATAGATACCATCTTTTGCTTTCTCTAATTTTTCAACTTCAAGCTCCACCTTCTTGCTGACATCAGGACTTTCTTCTGCATTAACAAGCTCCTTTTTCGAATGAAGCATGGACGATTCATCAAATTTGATATCTTTACTAATTATGAACTTGAGAGATTTAGGTTTAGTAAACCAAAATCTGTAACCTTTCACTCCAGTAGCATATCTTAGATATATGCTTTTCAATGCCCTTCGCTCAAGTTTACCATCACTGATATGAGCATATGCAGGACACCCAAATATTTTTAGATCTAAATAATTAGCAGGTTCACCCGACCATACTTCAATAGGAGTCTTCACTTCAATTGTTGTTGATGGAGACCAATTCACGAGATAATAGGCCATGTTCACAGTTTCATCCCAAAAATCTTTAGACAATCCGACATTTGAAAGCACGCAACTTGATTTCTCCAGAAGAGTTCTATTTATACGTTCTAAAACTTCATTCTGCTGTGGTGTATGTCATACAGTGCGGTGTTTCACTATGCCTTCATTTTCACATAACTCATTGAACTCTCTTCCACAGAATTCCATACCATTATTTGTTCTCAAGCGTTTGATCTTTTTTCTGGTCTAATTCTTAATCAACACTTTCCACTTGTTAAAGGTAGGAAATGCTTCATTTTTTTGCTTCAAAAAATATACCCAGACTTTCCTAGAAAGTCATCAATGAAAGTCAATAGGTATCTGGCACCACCTTTAGACGGAACAGGTGCAGGGCCCCAAAGATTAAAATGGATGTAGTCAATTGTGCCCTTAGTCCTGTGGATGGCAGCACTGAACTTGACTCTAGTTTGTTTCCCATAGACACAATATTCACAAAAGTCAAGTTTGGCAACTTTTAAACCATCTAGCAATCCACCTTTGCTCAGGATTGACACCCCTATCTCACTCATATGCCCCAGCTGCATATTCCATAACCGAGCAGTTTCTGTGTCTGAGTCTGATGAAGATGATACAGAAGCTGCACCAATAACTGTGCTTCTTTGTAATAGATAGAAGTCATTCATTAATTTTCCTTTGATCATTGTCAGAGCACCCTTGGAAACTTTTAGCACTCCACCTTTAGCTGAATACTTACAACCTTGAGAATCAAGAGTTCCGAAAGATATAAGGTTTTTCTTTAGATCTAGTACATGTCAAACATCAGTCAAAGTTCTTACAATATCATCGTGCATCTTGATTTGAACTGCTCTAATTCCAACAACCTTACCGGACATATTATTTCCCATAAGAACGATGCCACCATTAATTGACTGGTAATTAACAAACCAATCTCTATTTGGACATATGTGATAGGAACATCCAGAATCAAGAACCCAAACATCACCAAATGAGCTAGAAAATATTGAAAGAGCATTTTTGGCATTATCAGAATTGTCTGTAGCAACATTTGCAACATCACCATCATGAGAGGTATTGTCTGCCTTATCCCTTTTATCTTTGAGCTTTGGACATTCTGCCTTCTAGTGACCTTCCTTCTTGCAGTACCTGCACTGTCCTTTTCGTTCTTTAGACTTTGATCATAATTTTCCTTTGTTACTAGTTGAGCCTTTCTCTTTTGTTCTACCTCTAGCAACCAAGCCTTCTGCCTGATTATCTCCATGATTTTCTGACATCTTTTTCTTTAACTCATGAGAGTTAAGCGACGACTTGATGTCTTCCATTGAAAAGATGTCTCTTCCATAAAGCAAAGTATCAACAAAATGCTCAAATGAATGAGGTAAAGAATACAAAAAATTAAGGCTTGATCTTCATCATCAACCTTGACATCAATACTTCTAAGATCCATAATGATTCTAGTGAATTCAGTAAGATGATCTTTGATAGGTGTGCCTTCTTTCATCCGAAAAGTGTAGAGTCGTTGCTTTAAATAAAGTCGATTGGTGAGGGACTTAGTCATGTAAAGACTTTCTAATTTTAGCCATATAGAAATGACAGTCGTCTCTTCTATGAACTCTTGCAACACTTCATCTATTAGAGATAACTGAATAGTGTTAAGTGCGCGCCCCAATAGATCATTTTTTTCTTCTTCAGTCATCTTCGCCGGTAAAGCCTCCCTGCCTTTTAACGTCTTTTGCAACCATTGATGGACCAATATGGCATGCATTTTAACACGCCATAGACTGAAATTATTAGTGTCATTGAATTTTTCAATCTCAAAATTTGCCGCCATAATTAATCCAAGTCAAAAATATCCCCCTTTTGTAAACTAAAAATTCTCAAAAAATTCTTTTCTTATGTGGAAGATCAGTCAAAACTGCAACCACAGAGCATACTCAAAATTTCAAGAGAAAAAAATATATCTTTAATACCAGTTTGTTAAAAAAAATCATGAGGGGGCGACAATAATTAATGGAGCAAAATAACAAAATAATGAGATAAGATTTTAACGTGGTTCGGCGTAAGCCTATGTCCACGGTTAAAGACAAAGAGAATACAAATATGGCTTTAGCACTCACCCAAAATAACACCTAATATACAATAAGTATTTATCTACCCAAAGCTCACAGACACTCCACTTTGGGTAGATAAATACTTATTGTATCTTAGGTGTTTATTTGGGTGAGTGCTAAAGCTATATTTGTATTCTCTCCTTTTGTTATTTCCCTACTTTTGATCTACTATACTAAATGATTTTTAAGCTTAAAAAATAAATTATTTATTTGATAATTTTTGGTTTCTTATTTATCTAATTATTCAAACCTAAGTTGATGGCATTGCTAAAAATTAGAAAATAGACTCATATTTAAGGGATTTAAATAACGCAAAGTAGGGTTGGATTGTGAGGATGAAGTCCATAATTAGGCTGAAAACATGAACTTTGGTGCAATTCTATCAATTAGGGGGCGTTTGGTTTGGGGTAATCTTAGATTACCATAGTTATGTGACTGGTAATCACATAACCAAGTTATGTTACTCAAACCATAACCTAATGTTGTTTGGTTCAATATTAGGTAATGTAATATAAAAATTTTTGGTTGAGGGATATCTTGTATTACCAGATTAAGTATTTGACTTAATTTCCTTTATTAGAGAAAGTCAAGGAAGTGTGGCCATGACTTGTTAAATTATTATAAGTTATTAATAATTTTTAACTTATTAAATTATTAAGTTTTTAAACGTCTCTACGGTCTTCTTCTCTACGACGTCAACCAACCTTCATGTATACTTGTTGAATGTAAAACAAACTACTAGTCATACGCTCAAAACTGCAAGTATACGGGTGTAACTTGTAGTAAAGAACGAATATCAATCCCTCAAAGATTGTGTTTAGACACTACTTAATTTAGGTTACTTTGTTTAAGAACCCGATTTTTGTGAATATTAACTGAAATTTTAAACCAAATTAAACTACTAACGATGAGTAAGGAATAAAGTGAACGAACTGAAACTTGTAATTCAAGATTTAACAATTAGAGATCACTTTTTCGCTATCTTGTTTCCCTCTTACTTTGTTAATTGAATTGTGCCTCCCCTAAGATGTTCTAATATATTAACTACCCTCTCTAAAGGTGTAATTAATTGTCCCTAGCTAAGTTGAATGGATATGACTAAGCAATCTCTCAATCTACAAAATCAGTCCACCACTCTAACTAGTTATGCAATTATCCTATGGGTGATCAATTCAACTAGTCAAGATCTCTCTCTAACTAGTTAATCAACTAAATGAATATCAGTCTATAGAGTGCCAACTCTCATTGTACAACCCTACACAAATTACCAAACTCAATCTCTCAATTTATTGCAAGGTATAATGAGTTCAACATTTATCAAAAACATCTATCATTCAAAACAACAAAGTAAGAGTTCTACAAGTAGTTCAAAAGTAATCTCTATATAAAACTTAGCCACTCATAACTGAGTTAAGATCCCCAACAACCAATCAATCCATAACAAAGAGCTTAGAAAAGGATAAACAAAATAAAAATATATGAAGAAAGCTCATTCTTTCTTTGCCCAATTCTAAAAAATCTGCAGCTGATGTGTTTCTTGCCCAATTTGGAGTGATGTTCTCCCATGTTGACTTATCTCTGAGTGTTTTAATGTATTTTTCTAGCTCCAGGAGTTAGGTTCTAACGACACCTTTTTAGGGATTTGTGTTATCCTTTTTATAGTCACCAGAATCCTTAAAACCATGAATCCCGCGTCTCTCATATGGTTTTCTAATCCCACGATCATGGGTTAGCTGGATAACATTCCCACGATTATAGGATTCTTGTCCCGAAGTAATTCCTTCTTATCTTCTGGTTATCTATTCCCACGATCGTGAGAATTATGCAGGGATCCCACGATCGTGGGTCTTTGTTCCAGAACTCCTTCTCCTCTCTTCTGCTCTCTTGGTTCATAGCTCAATCACAAAGATTGCACACCCTCTGCCTGCTGCCTCAATTTGCTTC
>JANIMX020000055.1:820268-833082 GCA_024582655.2 Erythroxylum kunthianum
GTATTATTTTGTTTTATTTTTTGTGATGACTTAGTTTATCATTATATATTATAATTTGACTCTTATTAGTAAAAAAAAAAAGTTGGAGATAATTTATTAAATTTTGATAATCTTATATTTAAATTTAAGTATCAATTATTATATATTATTTTAGATTTGTTGAATTTATTAAATTTTAGATTTTATTAGAACAATATCTAGATATATAAAAATTTGAGGGCCTTATTTTTTGAACTCGTTTAGAGCCTCCAAAATATTAGAGACGCCCTGTGTGAGTGTATAATAAGTTGAACAGGAACACAAAATTTTTCCCGATGAATAGACAAAGTTGGATCCATAGGGGAACAAAAGAAGCTTCTGGGACTGTACTTTTGTTAGCAAAAACTTGAAAAACAGAAAGAAAAAGTTATCAAAAGCAGAAGCAGCGGCAAAACAAAAGAGAATCCAAAGTGGCATGTGTTTCAGATTAATTGCTAATTAGTGTCTAATGATTTTAGTGACCCTGGGAAACGGCGCCTTGGGTCTAATTACCCAATGCAGAAGCAAGTGGTGGGATTAGGGTTCATAGACATCGTCTTGCTTTAAAACC
This sequence comes from Erythroxylum kunthianum, assembly GCA_024582655.2. Lineage (NCBI taxonomy): Eukaryota > Viridiplantae > Streptophyta > Magnoliopsida > Malpighiales > Erythroxylaceae > Erythroxylum > Erythroxylum kunthianum. The sequence goes on from JANIMX020000055.1 coordinate 820,858, forward strand.
TAACCTACATTTCAAAACACACACACACTTAAGAGAAACGCTCATGAGTTTAATTAATGCAGAACACATTAATCGACGAGGTATTAGCAGAATACCCCACAGTTGTATCAACTTTGTGGACAAAAAGACGGAAGCTTCCTCGATATGTGCACTCATGAGAGTGCGTTGTTGCTGTTCTTCCCCCTGCTTTAGGCTTTATTAGCTTTTCCTCTTTCTCTTTCTCGGCAACTTGTCAGTGACCAAATTTTTTCTCTGCAACCAATAAAGGCAAGTAGGTACAGCATGGATGATATCACCTTTTTCCTTGCTACACCAAAGTTGAGACCAACTTCTCATGATGAGTTATATACATGCTAGCCACAGTCGTCTCCGAGAGATACGAAATATTACTAATGTAAGCATGGTTTATATTGCTTGATACTTGTTCATACAAGTTTTAATGCGGACGAGTGGCCAACTTCTGATGCGGCCTTCTAGTCTACAGTTGTCAGCTAATGGTTTGATCCTGTAGGAACATATATAGGGTATAGTAAAGAAGAAAAAGGGACGTGCATGAAAGATAGATACTCTCTGTCGGCTTCTCTTTCCCTTGGCCAAAGGAAATTATTCCACATCCAAAGCAAAGAAGAGTTTCTGTCACTCTCTCCTACATGCAGGTAAATCTCTATAATATATGCTTTTATAAACAGTCACTCTACTAGGTAAGGTTGTATACAGAACTCCTTAAAACCTGTTTGTCAGCCATACTATAAGCTGTCTATACATAAAAATCCATAATCCGCAGGAAGCACGCTTCATCATGTTATTGTCTTTATTTCCAACTTTCAAGAGTAGCCTTATATATCCCAGTCTTTACATGGGTGTATAAATGCGGTGATTCATGCCAAATTTAAGCATATTTCAGAAAATTATTAGTTATCCAAAATCCCATTTGCATGTATCAAATTGTACTGTGTAATAGGCTATTATATGGATCCACTCTCCCATTATCAATTTCAGATTCTTCATTCACCTTTATTCATGTTTCCGAAACCCTAAAAAGTTTTTATTCTTCGATGAGGATTATAGTCTTTCTTCAATTTGTTCTCAGTTTCTCTTTTCCTCTTTTAAGTTTATTTTTCCAATGGATTTGTCTGCAATGATAGGCCTAACTAACTAGGAACAACAAACTCAAAAGTAGAAAGGGTTTTCTGAATTAGAAATAATAGATGACCCACAATTGACTAGACATGGCGCTTCTAAGGTTATCGATAAAGTTGTTCCCTGCAAAAACTACATACTACAGAGAGAATGCTTTGCATGCATACAACCATTCGTGCAAACAAAAGTCAGTTTGGCACTCGGTATTAAAATTTTATTTTTAGACATTAAAATATGAATTTATATGCTTCTTCCTTCTTAACTTAATTGTATGATTCAATGCAGGTATATTTTGATTGTACTTCAATTTGTTTTCTCTAGAACCATGCACAACAACATGCACATTTAAACTATGCATTCATATAGGAATTAATACGAACGTCAAGGAGAGAAAAATAAATAAGTACAGTCACAGATGTATTCCAGTTGATTAAATAGTAACAATCATTTGCCATGCATGGCACTTTTTAACGTCATGGATTAGAAACCCTACAGTACGGACGGTAATCAATTGCTAATTGTCGATCGAGAACAAAACCTTAGATCTCAATAAACATCAAGTCACTTACATCTATATAGGGAATAGATCATTGTTCACCCGAATGTAGAGTTTCTGCCTTGTGACATTGCACCAGAATTGATCATAGGACTCATTCTTTCACTTGGAAGTGGTGCTCTTCTTGGTGATGGTCTTTCAAGCTTCGATGATGCTTCATATTTCTTGTCATTCATTGTTTCACTTCCTTGGAGTACTGGCTTGGTTTCATAAATGTCTGATATTGAATCCAAATTAGGACCTCTGTCCATTGACGGTGGTGCAATCTGAATATGATCACCTTTGAAAGGGTCATCTTGTGGTCCGAGACATGTCGGTGCCGATCCCAATTCTTGCAGTCGGAGATCGTCAGACCAAATCAAAGGGGTCTTACCACTATCACCGTATGGACTAGACCTCTTCTTTCCTCCTAAGCAAAGGTTCTCGTTGTTGGACAAATTGAAACCATCAAGAGATGGCCTCTCCATGTTGTGTTGAAGATCAAGCTGGTCTCCTCCATAGATGTTAAGGTCTTGAAAGGGTGGAAAATTTAATGAACCAAAATCTTTTATAGTTCCCATGTCAGAAACTCCATGATTTCCAATTCCCTTGTAGCCTCCAGACGACATGTTTTCACCTGCAAGAGTTTGACATGCTTTCTCCAACATGATTTGCATGTACTTCCCTTGGGCCTCAATTCTCAGCTGAAGGTGTCTCTGGACCTGTAATTTTATACCAAATAACCTACACGTAAATTGTCTGCAAAAGAGCAACAAATTTTCATCCCTTATTGATATTGCATGCAGTTAGACATGCAACCATTAGGAGAGACTTAATTGCTTACCTCTAACTGTTCATGCAGTCTTCTCTGCACCTCCATTTGCATCCTAATCGCATCAACCATGTGTGAGTTACAGTCATATAGAGTTGCCCACATATATCCCACAGAAAATCCGGAATTCCCACCCCCCAAAAGAAGAACTAAAAAGATAAAGTTAGGTGATTTGTTAAATCTGTAGATGATTTTCCAATAATAAGAAAATTTCGATAACAGAAGAAGGAGAATTTGAAGGCCTCATGAGTGAATTTGCCAACTTGTTTGGTTTGAAAGAAAAATAAAGGAAGCAAATACTTACTCATTCATGCTTCGGGCCATCATCCCAGATGAAGATGGAACATTTCGTTGTAGATCCAACGGTGCTGTCCATGGTTTACGTAAAATAATCGATAACAAAGTGATGGGGTAAATTGCAATGCATGGTAAACAGCTATAAATATCATGATGTGTAGAACATAAAACTTGTCATGAAAGAAGATATTGTCGATGAATGAGTCATCTCTCTTACCATCCTTCAGGTGATCGTTTTCCTTGTGAGGCTGCTTTCCAAGTCTGAATTTCTAGTAAAGTAGAATAAGAACAGTATTAAAAGTACCGAAATAAAAGATGAAATTAAAAAAAAAAAGAGAGAGACAGAGAATGAAATCAAGCCGACCCTTACATCGAAATTGTCACAAAGTGTCATAAGAAAAGCCAAAGAAGAATGAAATAAAGTTGTATTCAAACCTGAAGATGGCTTTTGAGGTGGTAAAGGGTAAGACCCTTCACACCCATAACCCTCATGATAGTCTTTGGAGTGGCCTCTGAAGATTTAGATCAGAACATAGACAATTACGAGTTAAGAGAGTTATAGAATCAAAGCAATATTAAAAGCCTTGAAGATGTGTAGGAAGTAAGATAGGGAGAGGTAGAGAGAAAGATTAAGTACTATCAGGTCCTCCAAGTTGGGTAACAGCATCGACGAAGAGTTCATGGAGTTCAACAGTCCAACGCAGACGGGGCTTAGGGTCTGTGGTGAGAACGAGACCCGAGTCACCCTGAACACACATGGGTCTATCATGGGAATTCATAGTTGAGGGTTTCTTGGCATGGAACATTCTTTCTTTCTCTCTCAAAGAGACTCAGCTGAGAAAACAAAGAGATTCAAGAACAAATGCTATATGCAAAAGAAGAAGAATAGGGTGCGTTTTTGAAGAAGAGGCCAGGAAGGGTGGGACAACCACAGTTTAACCCTCTCACAAAAGAAACCCTATAAATAAAAAATAACACATTGAAATGAAAGTAATATGTAAAAGCGCACATATTCTTCTTCTAATATGAAGCTCTTACTTTTCTAAAAGATACCTCTCATTTCTCTCGCTTTTCTTTAAGTATATAAGTCTACCATTATACTGACATACTCTATGTTTACTCTCCAAGTATATTAGCATATGTAAACATCACCATGTTCGTATGTCCTTCTTACATATATGCAGAATTGGAATAGAAAATCTTTAATGTTGTAGGGTAAATTACACTTGTGTATAATGTTAGGGATGAGTAATATTGTATATACCTTTTGATATATACCACCAAAAGAAGAGTAGAGAGTACATCTTTTGTGTATATTATTCTACCATGTGAAGCTTTTTAGGTCTTAAGATGATACATACATGAGCGAGAACGAGACCCCTCAACTCAAGCAATCATGATGGTCAGTGTGCGGTATCACTTTTCCAATTCTTTTTGTTGAACCATACGTATATCGCTCTTTCAGAGAGATGAGCTGAGATCTCTAGGGTACAATTATGTGCATGGGCCACCAGCAATGGCTTCTTCTGTTTTCGTGGTACGATCAACTTTTTAGTTTATTATTATGACCCAATAAGCCTATTTGCTATAAATGACTATCTCCCCACACACACACACGAACAAAGATGCTTTACTATATGTCATCTCCAACGAAAAGGTTTTCATAATAACACTATGTGATTAGCTAGATTCCATCTATATATTGTGGACGTTCATCATTAAATCTTGATTGGTAATCTATGATTACAAAGATTGTGATTTAACGTTTAATTGCAGCTGGTATACTATTATATATTATGAATATATATAATAAATCAAATTTTGCTTAAACTTTTATCAGTTGCTATCACAAATATTCCAATTTCTCATGTAATTACATAAATGAGGTTAGACTAACGAAAATAGTTAGTTATTGTACAATTTATACGTAACAATTAAATATCAAAACTGCAATATGGCTGCAAAGTACACTTCAAAATCTTGATTCTATATGCCCTATCTAAACAAAAAACACATAAAGAAGTATATACATCGTTTAGAACAAACTTTTTTGTTGCCTGTGATAAGCAATACGAGAGGACGTGAACATCAATGCAAAAAGCTAAGGAGGTTTTGAGTATGAATGAGGGGACCTCTTCTCTTTCTACAGCTTAGTTGGGTGGGGGCTCAACTGCTTGTATGTGAAACATTATGTACTTGATTCACTTTTGTGGGATAGAAGATTGTTGCTGCAGACCATGCATGTTAGCTTCCATAAAAAAAAAAAAAAAGAAGAACAAATCAGACCAAAGAACTCTTCAAGTAGACTAGGGTCAAAGACAACAAATTGTTACATATAGGGTCCTACTCATGGTTAAAAAGAAGCAAAGAAGATGAGTAAGAACAATATATAAAGCATGCAGTACTCTCACTGTCACACATGTAAAAGACCATGCAAAGGGTTTGTCAATTCCTGAAGAAGGATTATATAAATTTAAAGAAGGAAAATACATGTCAGTAAACCAAATCCATATGGGAATAAATGCTTTCTTCCCTCACAATCAAAGGAAGATTCTGTTCTCAAGAAATCAAACTCCCCAAGAGTTGTACTATAATTTGAATTGGCTACATATAACATTGTGGTATTAAATGTGAAAATCGTGCAATTTCAACTAAATTTATAGCATATGACATCAGTGAAAAGAAATTAACTTTGCCAAATAAATTTTGTAGTCGTATTTAATCATTATACCTATATATTAGCTTAACTAGTCAAGATCTCATTCCAATACAACACACAACTCATCAAATTCAGTTTTCTCACTTTACGAAAGTTGAGTCACGGATATTAATCATATGTAACTTTTTTCTTATATTTTTTTTAAAAATTATTCCTATGAGTTGAATCTGTGACCTTTCAATCACATCAGTTGCTCCCGTTTCAAATTATATTATTCAAAATATGTATGATAGTACATATGTTGAGTCAGAGCAGGTTTGGATAATGAACACATCCCTCTTGATTAGCTGCGCAAATCAATCTAATGCTGCATGGAAGCCAAGTGGAAACTGATTGAGACTATATCAGACAAAAATATAGAAGTGGTCATAAGCTTCACCCCTAACCTTTGTATACAATAATCTAATAGCTTCTTCTTTTTTTTCTTTGTTTTTACAAATTTCTCAATCTATCCAGAAGCGAGAAAAGGTGGCAATTCCATTTAGATGTGGAGATTCCTCTTTGGACTACTATAGCTAGATAGCAGTGCCTTTATCATCTAATCAAGCAAAGTTAGGATTTAACTTTTGGTTCATTATGCTTGAAGCCGGTCCATAAATCTAATGCAAAAGTGGGGAATTGGCTTAGTTTTTAGGGCAATCTTAGCTTGGTTTTCAAGCATCTTTAAACTGAATATATTCTCCCAAAATGAATATATTCCCTTTGAAGGTGAATTTGCGGGACCCTTCTCTGCGTACAACTTTGAATACTTTACCTCACTTTTCTCTCCTCTTGTTTTTTTTTCAATGATATTATATCTTACTACAGGTTGCTGCTGGCTGCGTCTAGGGTTCATGTACATAGATAATGGCATTCCTACGGTATGGTTTATTTCGTAATCTTCATTAACATGTGATTCTTTATTTATTTTTAGATCTCAAAATTTTGAGTTAGTAATGTTTATAATTTGATGAAATTTAATATTTAAGCAAAAAATTAAAATTTTGATTAAACAATATGTTAGCATTAAAAACTATTCGATATTTTTGGAATAATTTTTGATAGGCATGTTATATTGAGATAATTTAAAAGAATTATATACAATTCATACGGAGACAAAAGAAATTGAGAAAAAAAAACTTATAAATTCATTTGTGTCATCACCAAATATTTTTTAGTGTTTTTTATAAATTTTTTTATAGAGTATATGAAGTGATTCAAGATAATATAGAAAATTAATTTTATTTTAAAATTGGGTATTATTTTGTTGTTTGCACATATTAAATGATTTATTGGCAGGCTTGGCAATGAGCTTAGCCGGGTTTAACCCATCTTTAAATTCAGCGTTCAGGCTCAATCCTAATCTGAAACCTGATTAGGTTTGAGGCTCCACGTCCAAGCATAAATCTAATCATGTTTGGACAGCCCGAAATCCGAACCATGATGTTTTAGCTTTGGGTAAGCCTGAAATTATAAATATAACAAAATAAACTCGAACTCAACCTAATCTCCAATTAACTTAAACTAGGCCTATTGACTTTAGGTTAGGCAGATTTTGAGCGAGATTTCATAAAATAAAATTTAGGAAATTTTCTAAATAGTGAGAATATTATGTTTATTGCAATATATTCTTTGAATTATATGAGTTTAACAGGTTGTGAGTTTTAGGTCATGTTTAGTTGAGCTGATCAAACTCAGTTGATAGCTGGTGGCTGATAGCTAATAGCTAATAGCTGATAGTTAGTAGCTGATTAAGGATTACTATTTGATAAATTGACTGATCAGAAGTAGCTGATTAGAGTAAATTTATTTATATAGACATGATTTAAAAATAAATAAAAATATACACATACATGTAAAATACAGAGATTAAAATAAGTAAATACAATAATTTTTTGGTTAAATAATAATTTACTGTCAATGATTGATAATTATATATTTGTATAAAATACATAATGCAATCGTTATTAAATAGAAAGCATTTATGAATTTATATTCTAAATTTTGTATGATAGGTTAATTTTTAAATATTAATTAGGAATCAATTTATCACATAAACTAAATTTTAAAGGGTATTAAAGACAATCAGCTTCAGCTGATTGAAAAAAGCTTCAAAGAGCTTATTAACTCTCAATCAGCTATCAGCAACTGATTGAGTACTTTATCAAACAGAACTAAAGAGTTAATTAGGGCTCAATCAATTTAATCAAATAAGATTAAAAAGTTGAAGTATTATTAGGTGATAATTATCACCTATAGAAATTATTCTTAACATCTTCCTTCAGGCCTTGGGTCTATATGGTAGGTAACTAGCCGTATGGTAGAAAATGCCCTCGACCCATGACTTGATGAGATCAAATTGATGTAACCTTTTTTTCTTTCTCAAATTTTCATCTTTTAATCAATTTGACAATCAGAATCAACACCAAATTAACTTTTTACTCCAAAACTGTTTGGGCTGCCCAGTCTTCAAGTTGATATAATATCTCTCATGAATTAGAATAATATATTCACAGCACAGGGCACTGCAGAACATGTACGAGCCCCCTCTAATGGAAAAATTAAATTAAATGAGGATTTGGTTCATCCCACACGTACACGTCATGGACATCCTGCTTTTCTATAGACTTGTATGTAACTATTGAGAATCAAGACCATTTAGCTTCGGAATATTACATAGATAAAGCTCTATGTAATAGTGTCTAACCCCAAGCTCAATTTATAACCTACAAGCATGTCAGCTACTGTGGGACATTCTTTCAGACACCAACGTTGCACCAACTTTTACAACATAATGATAGACATATTTGACAAGAAATTGATGCCACAAAATTGTTCAAAGATTTGTCAACCAACCACAGCTACAACAAACTCAATTTTCCCGCTTTACGAGAGATAGGTAAAAGATATCAAGCTAAAGACCACTTCAGCTTTTAATTGTGACAAATACAAAATGACAATTATGAAATTACGGTTACTTTCTCCTAATCTGAATATTTGGAAGGGTCGTATTGTTCCGATTTGAAGTTAGGATAAGTTTAGTATGAAAGGACATGATGGTTAGTGAAAAAAATTGTTAAAACTTATTCAAAACTAATGCTTATATATATGTGTGTTGTTGGCTAGAAAATGTGAAATTTTGTCTCTTTCTAAACCTCATGTAATCTTTGTTAGGAGACATCAATAAACATTTATTACATATATATGATCTGATTCCAATTACCATTATTTGTCACCACTTGCTTCTCTCCATGACCAGCACCTCCATTTATCCAAGCTATAACACCAGCCATATTTCGTTACTAGTATTAATACCATCAAGAGCTTCAATTTGATGTTTACTAGTAACTCACTATCAACTCCGGATGTAGATTATTGTAGGGATTAACTTGTATGATTGTCATTCTCAATAACCCATTACCAAAGTTTTGCAAGAATAAACCTCTTATCTTGCTTCTATGAGAGAGCATTGAGAAAGAACATTAAGCAGAAGCCAAAATACACAATCAAATCCACTATTCAGAAAACCAGCACTTTATTGAAAAATAAATAAATAATTCAGACATAGAGCAAAAGAAGAAAAAAGAAACAAAATGCAACACAACGTGCATAAAGCATTATTCATGTCTACCAGACAAAGATTCAGGTTTGAACTTACTACCAGCCAGAAGAAAGCAAAAGAACCAGTTGAGATTCAGCTTCTGTCATACATATCCTTATTTTGAGACCAAAGACTCTCCCACCTTAAACTGCACATATATACTGTAATTAGTCACGCGAGTCAAATAAATTGACTTACAGATTCTAGCATAATCAGCTCAGAAGTATATTAAGAGGTACCTGGGTCTCATTTCCTATTCATATCTCCTAGGCAGACATATTTCATCTGGAACAACACACCAATCAGTGAACAAAAGAAAATAACTCGACCAACCAATTTGTGAGCACATGTGACTTTGCACATGCATGAGTGCGTGAAAGAGAGAGAGAGAGAGAGAGAGAGAGAGGAAAGACACTTTTACTAAACAACATATATCAGTACCTCCAGATATTCATCCATCCCATACTTGGAACCTTCCCGTCCAAGGCCAGACTGTTTAACTCCCCCAAATGGAGCCACCTGTATTGGAGAAAAATAAGTGCTCTGTTCGGTAAATGCTACAAACAAAAACATAAGAATCTGTACAATCTAGAAAAATGATAAAAATTAAAATTATTCTGTTTGCTATATGCAAAATAATCCTGACCTCAGTTGATACGATTCCTTCATTAACACCAACAAGTCCATAATCAAGAGCTTCCGAGACTCGCCATGAACGTTGAGCACTGTTTGTGAAAATATAAGCAGCTAATCCTGTAACATCATACAGTCAATATAACGTAAAATTACATGGTGCAAAAAAGTTGTGAATCCACTTGCAATGCCTACAGAAATCATGTAGCTGCTCATTGGGAATCTGATATAATCATCTCAATCAACAATACATATACAAAATAGAGGAAAAACCTATGCAGATCAAACAAATGTACCATGAAAAGATGACAATATTCACTAACACGGAAAAAGAAGCGGGGATAGGTAAAAACAACCTGCATTAGTGTCATTAGCCATTTGAATGGCTTCCTCCTCAGTTTTGAAATGCATTATAGGTGCCACAGGTCCAAATACCTCCTCTCTGAAAAAAAGCAGAACATAATTTTTTCAGAATGATATAATACTTGTAGATGTTTTTCTCCACTAGCATAAATGGAATTTCACTCAACAAACCCGAATGAGAAAATTATGCTTAATGATGCACTCAAAAGGATTGGATACCATAGATAGGAAGAGTTGACAGAGATAATTGAAAATGAGTTTAGAAAAGAACATATAACTGAAGACAAATTGATAGAGAAAAGAATCCAGAAAGTAGTTAATACCACGCCAATAGGGATGAAAAGTTACGCCCATTCACACCATCTAACTAGTGCGCTTATTAGTGTGATTACCCAAAGGACTGAACTACTAACTATGAAAACCACAGTACGCACATCAATTCCCTCCCCTTCTAACAGCTTTGCTCACAAGGTTGTAATTTAGAGAATTCGATGCTCATAGTTGAAAGCTCTACATTTCCATTACCTTCCTCCAACTTCGTCCACAAGGTTGTAATTCAGAGATTTCACTGATGGTTGAATGCTACAAATTTTCCATTCATAGTGCAGGCAAAGTTATGGAATACCAGTTTACTATCTAACCAAAACCAGTCCGAAAATCTTGCTGTTAAGCAACAAGGATAGAATTCCATCATGTGATAATTTTGAAGTGGAAGAATCATGTAATAGAGGTAAGAAAGATGATCCAGATACTAGTACTACCATCAAAAGGTTTCAACAATAAGTCCACTGTCAAAGAAGTTTTAGATATCTTTTCTATCTCAAGACTTTGTTACATTGTGGTGTGAATGGGAGAATTTGTTTCAGTTTCACACGAGGAATGGTCAGAGAAACTTAAAAGTGCGTGTGTGCTTTTAACTGATTGACATAAGCAATTACAATCCTTTTAACTGATTGGAGAGGAGATACTCGGCAATTTTAATTACATAGCTCATTTTATATAATGACTATGACATTTTCCATTTTTACCTTGATATAAGCATCTCACTCTTCACACCACTAAGTACAGTGGGCTCATAGAAAGTCATTCCGAGGCTGTGTCTTTTCCCACCAAGAAGGAGTTTTGCTCCCTTCACGTGTAGTTTGAATAAATTAAAGTATATATATCAAATAAAAGATTCAAGGTAACAGGTTAAAATGAGAAATCGCATGTAAATAAAATGAAAATGTAATATATACATAGATGGAGCAAACAAGACAGACCTTTGAGATCGCATCTTTAACAAGCTTTTCAACCTGTAAAAGAATTTAAAGAAGGGATTAAAACAATAGAGGAAGCCACCCAAACGGTCAATTATCACAATTTAATATTATGAGAACTGCATAAAGTCAACAGAAATTGACCTTTTGTACTGCAGCTTCATTGATCAAGGGCCCCTGGAAGTAAGAATTAATCTTAAAGATCAAATCACTTATCAAAAGGAGGCACGTGAAATACAAGAAGATGATTAGTCAAATGAACTTGTGATCAGAATCATCATTGCGACGCAGGGCAACAACAATTGAATGAAAAAAGGGAAGAATTAAGGATGAGAAACAATTCCAATATTGTCATATCTTGACGCACAAGTGTGGTATGGAATGAAAGAAAATGACATACATTTGTTACCAGAAAAATGGTATTTAGCATCCCCTCTTCTACCTCTTAGATGGTAAATCCTCAAGGAACAATGCTAAACTTGCTACATCTAAGCGTACAAATAGGGGTAAATACTAGAAACGCTGCTTCTTACCAAAAGACCAAAACACATAAATGAAGAATAACTTCTAACTCATCAAAGTACGCAACATGTAAAAGTTACTCCTCTATCTTCTATCCCATGATAGAAGAGGTAAATGACCCATGAACTTCTGCCATTACTCTAGCTTGTTGAATTATAAAAAAGACATTAAGGTACATAAAGATTGTTCAGCAATTACTCAACTCTCAATACAATGAACTTTTAAATAAAATATGCTGCAAGTGCTAGACTGGTTTCGTTTTAAATACTGTTAGGAAATATCTATATTAGGAAAAGTATGATTTCCTCTTTATTGTGTGATTTCCTCTTTATTCCTAAGATGTTT
>JANIMX020000055.1:888589-900548 GCA_024582655.2 Erythroxylum kunthianum
CTTTGACATAAATGTGGTTTATGAGAAATAAATTCATCAACATCTTGATTACTCTCACTCAGATTAGATGTGATAGGTAAACTTTTAGTGGGTTGTAATCTTAATTATCTTTAAGATAATTCTTTAAGTTCTAGACTACTCCTACTTGGATAAAGTCTCTCTTTATGATTCTAGGTAATGGAATCATTATGATGAAGACTTTCATATATAAATAGGTATTTTTCTATTTTACCCTGCTTTAGAAAGTTAATTTTCACTTATAAACACATACCCTTTTGAGCATTCAGAGTATCTAATAAAAATACTTTTCTGTGCTTTTGGGCCTAGTTTCCCATATTTATGAGAGATATCATAAATATATGCAGTACACTCCTATAGTCTTAGATGTTCCATGTTGGGTCTTCTTCTTATCTATAATTGATACGGAGTGTTTGTAACTAATTTTATGGGCATTTTATTAATTATATAAGTGGATGTAAGCATCACCCTAATAGGTTATTGGTAGATTTGCTTATGTCATCATAAACCTAACCATTTTTAGTAGCATTTTATTACGCCTCTTTATAATGCCATTTTTAGGGTTTGAGAAATAGTTAATTGTCTTTTTATTCCTTTCTTATCACATAACATCTTAAACTTATCAGACAAGTATTATTGTCCTTGATCAATTTTTAATGCTTTTATTTTCTTATTTAATTGATTCTCTACCAAATTCATATACTTTATAAAATAATTTAATGCTTCTGATTAATGAGAAATCAAATAGACGTGACCATATTGAGTATAGTCATTTATAAAAGTGATGAAGTACACAGCCCCAAACCATGCCTTATATTCATTAGACCACAAAGGTCTGACTTAATTAATTACAATGAATAAGAAGCTCATATTCCCTTTCTAAGTATTTTACTAGTTAGACAATGTTCATAAATTGGTAAATATACTTGATGTAAATTACCTAAGAGCCCATTTTTAACTAATCGACTTATTCAATTTTAACCAATATGACATAGTCTAGCATGCTTTTTTTAATGAACTAGGCATGCATAGGCATCACAATAGAGAAAGGCATCCCAACGATGTTGGCACCCCAGACTCTACTAATTATTTACAGCATACCTTAATAGTAGTAATAGAAAAAAGGAAGAGTACAAAGAACATGGGGGCATTAACCTGACTCATGGGAGATCAACAAAATCTATAGTTTGGAAGACCAAATCTATTTCTAAAAAATGCTTCCTTTGCAACATCCGGAACTACATCCCACCAAACAAAATCAGTAATCCGTAGGCCATAATTTGCTAACCTATCAACACACTAATTTCCTTCCCTATAAATATGAGAGACAAAAAGATGCATTTGTTTAGCAATCATAATACAATTATTCCACCTGTTTTGTAGTTGCCATGGCACAAAGATTTCGTTTGCAAATGCGGAGACAACCAGCTGGGAGTCACATTCCAACCACAGATTATGTCATCCCTTCTTAAAAGCAATCTCAATAGCAAAGATCGCAACAAGTAGATCAGTATGAAATGAAGATTGAACAACGAGATTAACACAGAAACATCCTAAAATGGATGTGTTACTGTCTCTGAAAAGACCACCACATGTTTGAGGAAACCAAAATATTTCCATTATCCGAGAAGCTGGGGGGGAGATGACCCTGAACATTCAAGGAATGTAATATAAAGTGTTATAAAATGTCATTGGACATGGAACCTGTACTACAAAATTGCATCATTATTAGAATTACTAGATGATGTAAACAAAGAATAACTTATGTTATTATTTGAATAAACAACATCTACATAAATCCATGACCATAAAAAATATGTCCAAGATATCAGTTTATACCATTATTGTGAAAATTTATATTAAAACCAAAACTTATTAAAACTAACACAGAGATAAGATTTTATTAAATCTTTGGAGCATGAAATACTTAATGTAGGATTAGGGATCGACCACTACGCAAGTCTAATTTACAAGTTTTAATCTCTTGTATATAAACTTTTGAGTTGTCTCATACAAAAATCCATCGTATCCCATATAAGATTTTCTATAATTCCACAAAGGCATCTATATCCTTCACTACACGGTTGGTTACTCCTAAATTTGCAATCTACTAAGGAAATGATTCAGTTAGAAAAATAAAACAAGAGACATTTACAGAAAAAATGTATGTACAATAAGATTGTACCTTTTTGGGCTCAATTATTCTTATTGCCACAATTAAAGCACTTGACGCTTTTATTGTTCTGTTTTTAAAAGGATGTTTTCATTTTCCATGTTGATTCCACTTTGCCTTCTTAGACTCCTGAGTATATTTGGTATTTCTCTTACCCATTTTTTTGGAACCCATCATGATGCTTAAGCTTCTGATTCCTAGCTCCATTAGCTAGAACCAACTACATATACCTTAGAGGACATCATAGAGGCTTCAAGATACTCTATTTTTAGTATTATATGCCTCATAGCATCTTCCATCATCTCTATGCTCTCATTATGAGTTAGATGCATCTTTATATTCCCAAGTCTAAGGTAATGAACGACTCATAACTTGCACTTGCTACTTATCTGATAATTCATGACTAATATTATGCAACTCACTTATCATATTTGACATATACCTCAAATGATTTTGCATTGTGTGATCCAATCGTTTCTTTCAAACTTGATAATGAATGACCTTATTTTGGTCACCGAGGTGCCCCTAAAATGTATAGCTAAAGTAGATCACATGTCCTTAGTAGTTTAATATTTGCAAAACTCTTGCATGATATCATTATCCATACTGCTCAGTCACGTAATGACATCTAATAAATTCTTTTTCTTGCATATTTCATAAACATCACAATCCCTTTTGTGTCGGGCCAAATTGCCTTCCTTATAAACATTCATAGTTATTTTTAATAGTTCGAGAGCCCATTGCTTCTCTGGTACATATTAGATTTTTATGTTCCCAGTTTTATAATTGTCACCATTTAATTTCTCACCCTTGTTGAGTTCGGCAACAATATTCTTTGATGCAATGATTATCATTAAAACACAAAGTTTATACAAAAAAGAAAGAAAGAATATACATTTACATCAATGTCATGTTAGCATATGTATTCTCAATCATAATTAGTATGATAACTAAATACCAATTATCGTATTAAAAATGAATTGTCAAGTAATATTCATATAATATATGCAACAATATCAAACTTGGCATATATAAATAAACATAAATCATATAAAATTTATAATTATTCCATTTCTTTAGAAAATTATATTTAATTATTATGGAACTAATCAAACTAAATTATGAAATAAAAATTTATTGCTAATTATTGTTACACTAATAATTTCAATTTAATTAATTGGTTTTAAATTTATAATTCAAATTAGAATTTTATTTCTAAGTATTATTAAATTCATATATATATATATATATAGAGAGAGAGAGAGAGAGAACATTTGCCTAATACATATCTAATCCATTTATCAGGCCATTGTTTACGTGTAAAAACATAAGATAAGTGTTTTTGTTTTGAGCCATCTCCAACACCTCCATCCATCGATGGAAGAAACAGCTACCATGGAAGTAGCGTCGGCGGTGGAAGGGAAAAAAAAAAAAAAAAACACAACTCAGGCGGTGGGCAACCAAGCTATAGACAGGAGGAAGTAACTGACAGTAGCCACTAAAGGAAGCAGTGGAGGTAGGGAGGGATAACACAATTTTGATGAAAAATAATTACTTGGGAGTTGAATTGAACTTATAAATATTATAATTTATAAAATAAAATATTGTTCCTTGTTTCCCCAGAAGTCAGAAGAGAAGAGGGTAGTTTAATGAGAGAGAAACACAAACCGCGTTTAAGAAGTTGTAAATGTAAAAGGTAGGACAAATCTAAGGTCATCCCACTTCATTTTGATGAAAACGTGTCTGTGTGGTTGAAGTTGACCGCCTCTTCTGAAATTTCTTCATTGGGTCTTTCTCACTCTCTTTGGTTGCTGTTTTTACATTCGAGAGACAAGGACTGAGTCCATAAGCCGCCTAGACGTAGAGAGAGGTAAGGAAAAAAGAGCTGTTTTCAAAGTCAAAACAAGACAACATCAAGCACCCTTCCTCCTCCTCATCCTCCTTTTTTTTTTAATTTATTGATATTATTCGTTGTTGTATACCAGTACATCTTCCTTGGTCTTTTCTCAAACCCGTTTGTTTCTTTGTATTCTCTATCATCAATAGCTTCTCTCTCTCTCTCTCTCTTTCTGTTCTCGTTTCATTTTCATTTTTTAGGGTCTTTTCAATTCATCTGATGAATAATACTACACCCCCCTTAAGCGCACCTGGTAATGGTAACGGATCGGCTGATTCTGCTGCTCCTCGAAGGAATTCCAAGCGACCCAAATGTTAGTTTCACTTTTTCAAATTCATCAATACCCACTTTTCATTGCTTATGGAGTTTTTCTTTTAAGTGCAATTTTTTTTAAAAAAATCTTTGATTCATTTTCCTTGTTGGAATTTTCTGGTTTAGTGTTGGGAAATTGCATTTCTGTATCTTTGGGGTCTCTTCTGGGGTTAATCGTTGGAAATTGAAGATATATTTGTTTTCATCAGTTGTTGCTTAGTTTCATTCGTAGGGTTTCTGTTGTGCCTTTACTTGTTTTCCCTTGATCCTTTTAGTTAGTAATTCTCCATATGTTGGGCTTGCACGTACGCTGATGCTTGAAATTATTTGTTTTTCATTACATTTCTTATTTGTTCTGATCTCGTTCTTTTTTATTCAACTACTTCAGCTAGGGTGTTCTGGGAAGTACTGTTTTTGGAGAGACGTGTAATTGTGTTAAATTGAGATTTATTAATAGCAACTCTGAATTTGGCTTGTTAGAGTGGTGGCTAATTACCGGCTCTTAAGCGAGATTCCTTTTACGAGTTAGTGAGAAAAATAGAAAGAATCTGCTAATTTTATGCTATCCGTTGAAAGCCACAGTCAGCAGTGACTTTAAGTAGGAGCTAAAGGATGATATTAAATAGGAATCCTTTTTTTGTTGGATAATTAGTCCAAATTTTCTTATGGTATATGTCAGAATCTTTTCTAGTTCAATGAAATCAGGTTGTGCTTTCTTTCAGATTCAAAGTTTACGCAACAAGAACTTCCAGCTTGCAAGCCAATTCTCACTCCTAAGTGGGTACGTTGTCTTTATTGGAAGTGCTTATGGCAATCTTACTTTACATAGTGGCAATCAGTAACTCGGAGGTGTATGAACAGGTGATCTCAGCATTCTTGCTTGTTAGCATTGTCTTCATTCCAATTGGAGTTGCTGCCCTGTTTGCTTCTCGCGATGTAAGTTTGACTGGGGTTACTTGTTATTCTTGTTCATACTTGTGTTTTATTTGAATGGAATTTCTTGGTTTCATCAGGTAGTTGAAATAGTTGAGCGGTATGATGTCGAATGCATTCCTGAATCAAATAGAACTGATAAGGTTGGATATATACAGACCCCTGGAAAAAAACCATGTAATCGAACTTTGAGGGTAAGGTTTCTGATACCTTTTCCATTGCTTGTCATTGTTGTAGTTACTATATTTGAAGGTAAATTTTTGTACTTTCTTTAACACTTTAAGTGGCTTTGAAGTGCAAAAATTCTACAACATATTGCTAATAACACTTTTCAGTTCTATATTGTTCTTATAGTATTTATATCTTAAGTATAGACATTAGCATTATATTTGTGAGTTTACTTGATGAATGGACTTATTTTTTTCCTATCCCATTTTCTCATATTTTTGTTTGTTTTTAGGTTCCAAAGCATATGAAGAAACCTATTTATGTGTATTATCAGCTGGATAATTTCTACCAGAACCATCGCAGGTATGCTGCTAATCTTTGTCATATGTGCCATTTGGTGGGATTCTTTTAAGAAGCTATGACTAGAAGCTGTGACCTATTGAATGGAATCTTCATTATATTCATTTCTGGAATGAACTTAAACACTATCTTCGAATGTGAATGATTAGACATGACATGTGATATGTGACATTTACCACTTTTAGATTTTTATGTACTGTCAAAATTCATATTGAGAGCTAATTATTGCCAACTTAAAGGCTGATCAGTAATTTTATCTATGGATGATAGAGAACTCCTAATCACTTCTTTGAGGTGCTTCGTGAGGTAACAAGTTTAGTTTGTTGAAGTGTATTTACTGTCTGAATCAAAGAGATGACTGGATATTTAAGTAAGAAAAGAAAAAAGTAGTTTATTCCTGGCTGAATTTTGATATTTTATTTGATCACATTTAACTGTATCATTTGTAGTAGATTAATATACGGTGTTGTTTCATCTAAAGATATTTCTATAATTCAGGTATGTGAAAAGCCGAAGTGATGAGCAATTGAAAAGTTTGAGTGGTGAGAATGATACAAGCACCTGTGAACCAGAAGACAAATTGAATGGGACCACAATCGTACCCTGCGGTCTAATAGCTTGGAGTTTGTTTAATGACACTTACAGCTTTTCACGCAACAGCTCGCAATTAACGATCAATAAGAGAGATATCTCATGGAAGAGTGACAGGAACCATAAGTTTGGCAAAAATGTCTACCCAAAGAATTTTCAGAGTGGAGGTATCATTGGTGGTGGAAAGCTCGATGAATCAATACCTGTAAGCCTTTAACTGCTTTTTATTACCCCTGCAATTGTGGATATATCATTTGTCTATTATGAATATCTTATTAACAGTCTCTAGAAGCGCAAGTTTTTCCAGTGCTTTAAAGACTTCAGTTTGGTCGCGAGTTTACTCTTGAGTTGTTTTTGATTTACCTATGTTTGTTGGTGCAAGGAACATTACTGTAAGTATAAAAAAAATCAGTTGGTTAAAGCTGATGTTTTAGTACCTGCGTGAATCTTGAACAGAATTACTGACACGCAGGCACGAGGTCCTCTTCTCTTCTATGAAAAGAATGTTAGCTTAGAAGTCTGAGAACTTATTTCTTTAAATTGCTGTGTTTCTGCTTAGCAATCTTTCTTCTTTTCATTCATTTTGCCAAGCTGTAAAAAATAGAAAAATTCACCTAGAAGATGAAATAGCTTTCCCTTGATACTAAGTTAGTTTTGGGGTCCTCAAACATGATTAATGTCATCTCCCTTACTTATTTACCATAGTAACTCAGCTTAATTCTGCTTTTGGCCTATGTACGGAGGTTTATACAACAAATGTTTGATTGTATGTTTGTGAGTCAAATCTTCTGATTGGAGGAAGAGTGACACAAGTTTTACAAGAGTGTAGCTATAACTAGTCCCAAGCTGATTAGGGAGTGTCTTTGCTGAACTGTCAAATCCAGAATGGTTTTTGCTTTAAAAATTAACTGTATCATTGTTACTATCATAGGTTTCTTGAATTTGAATATATTTTTTGGTGTGAGAAGAGGGATTATTAGTGAGGAGGAGAGGATAATTTGCCTTATGAGTGAAGTATTTAATGGGCCTATCATGATATATATGAATCTGTTAATAGAATCAATTGAACATCAATTTCGTGCCCCAAGATGCTAAAAACAGAGGAACAAATGTCATCCCTTCCTATGACTATGCTGAATTGGCAAAAGTAATAAGCTTGTGTACCTCATAACCTAAATGAAATGTGATCTTCCCTCACGTCTAAATTGGTCAGAAGAATTATATTCTTGAATATTGAGTTTTATTGATGCATTTGTGCTTGTGTGCTTTAATTCGTGCTTGCTGTAGCCTTTTTTTTTGTCCCATGAATTCTGTTCTAGATTTCTGTATCTTTTGGTTCTTTATGCCCTTCTTTGTCTTTCTTATTCGTCATACTAGTTGTTTCCTTATTTATCCAGTGGGAAAGAAGAAAATTCTCTTGCTGCACCAGTTTGTAGATTGAAGATGGTAGAAAAGTAGCCAAAACCCATCGATGAACATGCTGTTCTATTCATTTGAGCTACTTTTTCAAGCACTATATGTTTGGAAATGCAATAAATCACTAACCTAATGCCTTCATTATTCGAACTTCACTCAGAATAATCAGAATACAGCTAATTCAAACTTTCTAAGCTTTAGACTCTCTATCCTTCTTTGTTTGTAGAGCAATGTGGTTATATCTTTCAAACCCTTCGGAAAATATGCCCTTGTTTTTTCAGGTGAACCTTCTGTTACTACTCAAGCTCTACGGCATCACATTTTGAAAGTAACCCTTTAGGTTTCTCTATACCTTTTTAAATTTAGTTGATTTTATGTCAACTTTCAGGTAGCTAAGCGTTGCCTGTGTCAACAGGTCCTCCTTTACAAGGCCTTGTTTCACAAACTAAAAACATCTGTTTATTTTGAAATAGTGATAAATGCCATCGAAATACTTAAGAGTGACTGCACTGCACTTTTAATGATTTACTTGTCATTATTTATTCTGGGAGATAAGTTTTTTAATTGGTTTGGCCGAGACCAAGAAATCAATATTGTGAACTGAGCAATGTAGATTTTGACTTGGGTAATAATAAATAAAAGGGGAACTAGTTTCAATTTTGACGAAAAACCCACATCAAAGATTCATGTGACTATGGCTCTGTTATCCGGCTTATAAGCAACCATGGTCGTTTATGGGATATACAAAGAGGACAGAGATTGAGTCACACTATTGGATAAAAGGTAGATGTTAAAAAGCTAGGACCTTAGAATAGAATGTGGGTTCTATTGCTTTATGTGTGGTTTCTCATACTGTTTTTACTGCCTGTTCCAAAGTCTCTATATTTTGCCTCAATACTCTGTACATCATCCAGTAATACTTTAGCTGAAAATTTGCTTATTTGTTGAAAGTCCTTGCTTAAAGGTGCTTCCTGAAACTGCAAATGTGGCATCTGACTGAATAACAAATTTTCTACTTAAATAGCTGAGTGAGCAAGAGGACCTCATTGTTTGGATGCGAACGGCAGCACTTCCTACTTTTAGAAAGTTGTATGGAAAGATTGAGGAGGATCTTAGGCCAGATGATGTCATAGATGTGACCTTGGAGAATAACTACAATACTTACAGTTTCAATGGCAAGAAGAAACTTGTACTTTCAACCACAAGCTGGCTTGGTGGAAAGAACGACTTCCTTGGCATTGCTTACCTCACTGTAGGCGGGTTGTGCTTCTTCTTGGCAGTTTGTTTCACTGTCATATATCTGGTCAAGCCTAGGTAACTTTTCCTGACATCTATTTACCCTATCTGTTCATATATGTAGGTGCCTTGGAGGTTCAATTTGTTTTACTAATCATGAGACTGGAATGAGTCCTTTGCGTGTACAGTTATGATTTGATGGGGAATTTACAGTTCACTTTTGAAACTTGACGTCTCAACTTTTTTGTTGTCCTATTTCATTTCTGATCTTTCTTTATAGAAGGTTGGATTGTGTTAAAAAAGATACAGGTCCTCTACTGGAGGTTACTCAAACCTGGACTTAGTGAAATATTGCATCTTCAGGCCATGTTTCAAATTTGTTTGTGTTATGGAGATATTATCTGTAGCAGAACGTGCACATTTTCTTTGTGTGTGCACGTTCACATGCTCACATGTATATATATGTGTGTGTGTATGTGAAAGTGAAAGAGAGAGAGAGAGAGGGCAAGGGGGTAGGACTTGTATTTCATCCTAATTGGCTCATCCAGAGCAGCTTCTTCCTGCCATTTGGTTTCATCATCCAATTGTATATTTGAGATAGCTGAGTTTGAGACAATGTCTTGAGTGCTAACTTAGTATCTCCACTATGTCATCTCAGGCGGCTTGGAGATCCTTCTTATTTATCATGGAACAGAAGTCCTGGAGGCCGATAAAAGTGATTGTTATTGACGAGACCTCTGATGGGTATTATCCCAGCGTTGCATGTAATCTACGAGTGTGTTGGAAGTGTAATCTGTCTCAGGTTTTAACAATGATATTGTTTGGAAGTTTTATTTGTTGGTTAAATGCATCATATGTATGATTCCGGGAATACAATCTGTCTGTTTTACAAGTACCATACTTATTTAACTCAACTCTTTGTTTGTATAGAGAGAGCTATGCATGTATGCATACTTTATGCCTTGTGCTCATTCATTTACTCCGCGAAACACCTTTGAAAGGTATTGTGCCCATAGGATGACCTTAGGCTTGTATCCATTCCACTGCAAACTCTGTTGTTCTAAGGACATGGAGATGTTATTTCTCAATTAGGATGTTTGGTTATTATTATGTCATATCAGGATATGGGAACCGAACCAAACCAAACATAGGAATGAGTCACTCCGGTCCCAATTATTTACCCCATATCCATGAATAAGTTAAGTTCATCAGAAGGAATGAGTTAATAATGATTTCAAAAGTATGGAAATTGTTATGTTAATCATTTTTATTTCCATTATCTATATATATATATAGCAACAACAAAGCAAAAGTTAGTTCCCTGTCCGTGAGATGGGGTTGTAGAGCACAGACATAATAGTTCAATGTTGGAGTAGTTTTGCTTCTTGCCCACTTGTGTTCTGTCAACATTGACTTGAGCACTTCCAACCACTGCAATACCAATAACAACATAAATTCATACCAAGATTCTGATATACTTATAGGCAGAATAGGAAGATCTATTCCTTACCATCTCCTTGATATCACCTATAACATCGCAGTGCTTTCTGCAAATTGCTGAAAATACGATCTCAACTGCTTCACTGCAAAACTCATTGCTACTCTCTACTTCCCAATCCCCCCACCTGCAGCATTTCAATTTTACTCAACTACTGGTTCTTGGAAACTCCTGATTGATAGTGAAAATCATTATAAGTGAATGGCAAAGCATTAGTATTAAAGAGTACAATCGACTCTTTATCCCTTAACACTCCGAGCACCTGTATGTGTCTTCCAACACGCTTCTGATCTCCTGATCGAAATTCCATCAATTATATCGCACAGACAAACTGTTGGAACTGAAAATTTCTTTTTAAGAATTTGACATCATAATTCGAATTAGTTTATTGAACAAGTTCAAACAACTTGAATATGTACAACTTCTCAAGGAGAAACAGAAGCGTCACGAACATGGCAATAAGTAACTGCAGTGGTGGATGGTGAATTAAACAAAGATCCCTTCTTTCTTTGATTTTTTATGACCACGTCCCAGCCCTGATATTTTTACATTCCCTGGGACACATATGCTAGATTTGCCTTTTGATCATCTGAAGTTATTTCTGAAAAGAAAGTCGTTTAAAACCTCAAGAAATTAGGAGCGAAAGAGTTGGTCATGTTAATTTTAGAGTATGAATGTAGCTGCTAATCAGAATATGGCTTAGCTAATTGTATGTATACCACCTTACAGGTTCCGTATTTCTTGTCAGGAGCATTTTATCTACATCAGTGGATGTCAGAGTTGGCATACTCTTATCATGGATGGGAATATGACATCAAATCCAATTTGGATCAGTAAGTGGGGCAGCGTTGTACAGAATACATTTGAGGCCTGCAAATAGATCATAAGAAATGAAAGGTGGTAAAAAACAAAAACAAAAAACTATGAGAAGCTGGATCAGTCATACAATGCGTTTTACATGGCCTTGTTTATTTGGATTCCACCAATGTCCCATCGATTCAATGCAAGAATAGAAGCTAATGCAGAGGAGTGTTGGGAAATAGAAGCTATAAAATTACTAACACTAAATCGTAATAAAGCTTGAATCATAATTTGTACTTTATTGTGAAGTTTGATCTAATCTTGACGTATTCTTCGAACTGTTTCTGAAACTGATCTGTATCAACCATCATAGTCGCACAAGTGTCCGGCCTCTAACAGTATCCACAGAACAGGTTGAGAGAACTCTGTAACTCTTACAGAGAAGGTTAAGCAAGAAGGGCTAGCTCCAAAGAGCTTAACCTATTTATAATAGGTCTTGGACGTTTTAGTAATTTAATTGAAATTAAATTCTAATTTTAATTAAACTTTAATTAGA